>JAYWMT010000068.1:0-303838 GCA_039090855.1 Macrothele yani
AAAAAAAAAATTTTTTTTTTTTTTTTTTTTTTTTTTTTTTTTTTTTTTTTTTTTTTTGAGAAAAATTTTTTGTGGAGAAAAGTTTTCAGAAACTAATGTATCATAAAATATTTTTTATTCCTCGACGACAAATGTCACTCATTATATTTACTTCAAGTTCCATGTAGTTGCCACAAAGGAAGGTGATATGTTTTTCTTTAATATCTTGCAGTAGTGAAAATTAATGGTGACATTCTTTAAACCAAACTGTATTTTAGACGTGAACAGAGATGACTAGACGGATTTGAAAGTCTAGTCACGTAATACCTGTCTAGTCTCATTTGGATACTTAACTAATGTACTTTTGTATTTTATGCCAGAAATGCAACGTTTTGTAATCGTATATAATAAAGAGAATATCTACGATAGTTAAGCGTTAAAGAAATTACGTGACACCCGACAGAAATCCTGTTTAGTCACGTACTTTCTGTCTAATCTTATTGTATACTTTCAACTAATACATTTTTACATTTCACGCCAGAAAAATGCAGTATTTTGTAATCCTGTATAATAAAGAAAATATTTACAATAGTTTAGCACTCTATAAATTTACAAGAATATTTTGCGGGTAAATAAAACTTATTATTATAACATGAAACAATTATGATCCGTGTTTAAAGAAGTTACGCGACCCGACGGAAGCCATGTCTAGTCACGTGATTTCCTCGTCTAATCTCATTGTATACTTTCAACTAATACATTTATGTACAATGGTGATTCACGCTGTAGTAGAAATGCAACATTTTGTAATCCTATATAATAAAGAATATATTTACAATAGTTTAGCACCTATAAATTTACAAGAATATTTTGCGGGTAACAAATTTATTATTGTAACATGAAACGACTTTATGTTATGTAATAAGTAAAAAATAAATACTGGGACTGTAACAAATAAAACATGTCTCGTAAAAATAAATAAGATAAAAACGTTTCCTGAATGGTAAGTATTGTATTTTTATATATTTCAAAAAAAAATTATGTACTCACTCGTGAATGGTATAGCATCATCTTACACTTTTACGTATGGCATCTTGATCATGTAAAACGTACGGCATCATCTTTTACTGAATGGCAAAAAAAGCAACATTACTAGTTAATATTGCTTATTTATATTTTATATATTAGATACCACTGAAATATGTGGTATCTAATATATAAAATATTTTTTAAAAGGGGAAGAAAAAAAATATGTTTTTTTTTTTTTTTTTTTTTTTTTTTTTTTTTTTTTTTTTTTTTTTTTTTTTTTTTTTTTTTTTTTTGTGAGAGAATTTATCTTGTGGAAAATATTTTATATAAAACTTTTTTATGTCAAGCAAGACAACAAATGTAAAGTTGTAAATTATTAAATACAAAAATTATGGATATTGCTCCACACGCCGTTGTAAAATGGATACGTCGTAATAAATTAAACCGTAAAAAATGTGTATTCTAAATAACCCTTGGATTTTTTCGGACCGACAGCAAGATCATCTGAAAATAATGTACACCAGTGGAGAAAAACGTTTTGCCACGTATAATACGTTCTTACAAATTATTTTAAAGATCCAGAATTTAAAGTGAATATTTATGAACAAACAGTCTTTTGGGACATCTCCTTATGCGGCAACTCATCGATTGGATGATATCATGCTAATCTTGTTGAATCGTAAAGAATTTCAACGTCAATTTAGTACTGGAAAACCGTTCCATTGCATCCATTATCGCAAAAAATTATCCCATGGATAGTGATATTTTTGTCAAGTGTTTTAAAAATTTTTAGCATTGATTTATCTGGCAAAGTATATTGAATTGAAAGAACCGCCACCAAGTGAAACTGATTATGGATTAATGCTTGCACTTGCATTTTTTATGAATAAAAATCAAATCACCTTTATCGGATGTATTAACGTTTACAAAAAGATGCATATTTTAAGTTGAACGACAATTACATTCCCTCTATAAACTAGCTGTGGAATTACAAAATTATGACGTTATTGCGTCGTGTCTTCAAAAACTATCATGCAAAAACTTTCGTATATCACTAAATACGAAAGAATTATATTGTCTGGTGTATTCAGAAAGAGATCATGATATTTTGACAAGTTTTGGAAAATCATCACGTAGACAAAAGGCACATGACTGCAGTTTTAAACAAGTCTCCAAAGAAAATAACAAAAGAATTACTTTACCGTCTTAAGCAGTGGATCAATTTCAAAGACTGTAATATTTGGACAGGAAACGTTGAACATTTACTCCAAGTCGCAGATGAAATACTCTCGGGTTCTGCTGTAGTATATATAGGTTATTATTATCCATGTTTGAGTGAGATCAAGCCGACCTTCCTCTTCATGTATGAAATGATGGTTAACTCAGGTATGGCAAGAAGAGCACATGTAGACCATTTTTCCTTCAGGAGTTGCCGCTGATGAATCGTTGGTTCCGATGATGGAAAAAATAATGTTCAAGTGATGATTTTTCATTGAGAGATGAAAAGGGTAATAACTGTTTACACGTTGCTAGAGGAATGCGTATGTTGAAACTTTTTTGAATCACAATTTACACATTTTACTTCACGTCAGAATTGAATGAGGAAAATTGTAGTCCCTGTTGTCATAAAAGGTGTGAAGAATTGAATATGCTGTTAAAGCTTGCAGACGGCCTCCAATACCACATGCGCATCATTCTGATTATGAGAGTAATACTTACAGTTATTCCTTATTGGAGATGGAAAAGAAATGTAGTATAATATTATTTTTTTCTTTTCTAAATCTTTTACAAAAAACTTTTTTCTAAAAAAAAAAATTTTTTTTTTTTTTTTTTTTTTTTTTTTTTTTTTAGAAAAAGTTTTAAAGAACACAAAGTTGTATTACAATTTATAATTTTATTTAGATTCCTTAGATCAAGTTTCTCACAATTTATAATTTCTTTAAAAACAGCCTTTTACAAGTATACCAAGATGAGTTTCAGGTCAAGAGTACAACAGTTTCTTCATTTGTCAAGTTTCCAGAAAGTTAGTAGAAATGTGAAGAGGAACGACAGCACATTGTAAATACTTTGGAAAGCAGGATATCTTTTGAACTTTGAAAGCAACGGTAGGATTTTGGAAAATGAAAAACAAGTGCTGGAAGCATTGAAGTTGATATTGTAAGAATCCCTTGAAGTGATGACCGCATTTGACATAACTCTTTTACAACATATGATGACACTTATGGGTTATAAAGTCATGCAAGAATCTATAGAAAACTGTAAACTGGTTAGATTTATGGAAGACCTTTCTGTAAATAATGAATATGATGAAACGGAAAAACTTGTGTTCGATCTTATAAGGTGTGATGTAAAGAGATTTGATTTATGGAAAGAATGTAAACTTGCAATCATTAACAGATAATAATTTTATTTTGTCATGAGATTACAAGGATGTTTGGATAAAATAAATCAACTATTATTCACTATTATTTCTTTGTCATTTATTTTTAGATTCAATACATTTCAATGAATACAATTCCCCCTTTTGTTTCTTCAAGAGGATTCAACAGTAGCTTTAGCGATTGTAGAGTTTATATACTGAACTGCTTTATTGTAGGTATTCCACATTTCAAATTCCAATTTAACACGTTGTCTTTCATCAGCTTCAATTCTAGCACTTCTCTTTTGAATGTCTTTACCGAGATTCAATCTCCTTAAACGCCATTCTACGTTTTGATTTTCAAAATCCCATTTGGCAAATTTAGCATCTAGAAAGTTTTTTGCCAAGTTTATAGCATGCATCACTTCTGGAGATGCGTCGTCAAATTCACTCGGTAGTGCCGGAAACACATCATGCAGTATCCACGTTTTAATAATCCGCAACGCCATTATTTGTTTTGCATCCATATTATTCAACAAGATGTTACCCAGTCAGTCAAGAAGACTGTTGATTCTGTTAAATAACATTTTGTCCATACAGGATACGATCGTTCATTTTTATTTCATTACTTCCTTCCTGATTTGTTTATGACTTCCTTTCTGATTTGTTTATGACTTCCTTTCTGATTTCATGACTTCCTTTCTGATTTGTTCATGACTTCCTTTTCTGATTTGTTCATGACTTCCTTTCTGATTTGTTCATGACTTCCTTTCTGATTTGTTCATGACTTCCTTTCTGATTTGTTTATGACTTCCTTTCTGATTTGTTTATGACTTCCTTTCTGATTTGTTCATGACTTCCTTTCTGATTTGTTCATGACTTCCTTTCTGATTTGTTCATGACTTCCTTTCTGATTTGTTCATTCCCCCTCATGACTTGCTTTCTTTCTTTGCTGGTTTGTTAATTAATTAAGAATGCAGAGACGTACCGTTGAGGAAAAGGTAAAATTTTATGATGGGTTACCTGATCAAAGGCAGAAAGTGATAAAGCAGATTCAAAAATTAGAAGCAGAAATTCAACATTATCGGGATCATTGTCCACAAAATACTAAAGTACGTGGATCAGATGATTCTGAATCTTTGGTTAAAAAGCAAAAGGTTGGAGAACAACAATACGGTAAAAATTACGGAAGGGAATGTGAAAATAGTTCTTGTGAATCTAAAAAGCAACGAAGGTAAATATTAATTATATATTAATTATAATTTATTTCCTCCATGATTTGTTCATTAAATAAGAATGGACAGACGTACCACTGAGGAAAAGTACGAATTTCATGATGAAGATCTTGACAAGTTATTGGATCGAAGGGAAAAAATATTACAACAGATTGAAAAAATTAGAACTTGAGATTAAACAAATAAAAGAACAGGGATGCGATGAAGAATCTTTAATTAAAAAACCAAAGGTTGAAGAACCATATGGTCACAAAGGTAGCTTTTATGGAGAATCGTCTAAAAAATAACAAAGATCATGTATGTCACAATAGTATTTGTTTTGCGATGACAATTGAGTGTACCAAATGATTGTTTGTATAATCCATTATGACAAGGTTTTTTTTCATTATGACATAATCCCCCCCCTCTTCTATAATATGTTCATTAATTAAGAATGCACAGACGTACCATTGAAGAAAAGCAAAAACTTTATAATGAATATGCTGATAGGTTACCCGATCGAGGGGAGAGAATAATTAAACAGATTCAAAAATTAGAAGCTGAAGTTAAACAAACAAAAGTACATGGACTTGATGATACAGAATCTTGGGCTAAAAAGCAAAAGGTTGGAGAACCATATGGTAAAAGTCACGGAAGGGAAAGTGAAAGTTATGGAGAATCGTCAAAAAACAACGAAGATAAATATATTTAAAGTATTTCTTTTATATTGAATTGACTCATTATTAAAAAAAAATTGCTTATTTGTATAATTCATGAGGTGTGCATTAAAAAATTGTAACTGATATTTATTATTAAAAATTGATTGTTTGTATAATCCTTTAGGTTAAAAAAGAAATCTATATTAATGAAATGTGATAAGAAAATATAATGAACCCAATGGTTAATAAAAACTTAAAAAAAAATGGGAAGAGAATTTCCGGTATTGGAAATTCTCTCTTCCCCATTTTTTTTGTCTTTATTGTTAAAAAAAATCTATACAAATATATATATTTACAACAATCTTATATATTTTTAACAATCAAAATGAACTAAATGTGTAGAGAACGTAAAATATATCCAGTTCTGATTAAAATATATTCAGTTTTTCGTTAAAGAAGTATCCAGTTTTTGTTGAAAAATCTTCATTTCATTATATAATTATTGTTCAAAGTCTTCATCCCAGTATGGTTCTTGTTGAAATGATTCTTGTTGAAGTGGTTCCTGTTCAAAGTCTTCATCCCAGTATGGTTCTTGTTGAAATGATTCTTGTTGAAGTGGTTCCTGTTCAAAGTCTTCATCCCAGTATGGTTCTTGTTGAATGTCATCTTGTTGAAGTGGTTCCTGTTCAAAGTCTTCATCCCAGTATGGTTCTTGTTGAATGTCATCTTGTTGAAGTTCTTGTTCAAAGTCTTCATCATGCCAGTATATTTCTTGTTGAATGTCATCTGGTTGAATATTAGATTGAATAATACATCCTTCGTGCGGTTCATGATGAATTTCGTGCAAATATAATATTACATCACCATGACTGCTTTGAGAATTCCGTTCATGTTCATAATTATCGCTTTGAGAATCGTATTCATCACTTCCTAGACGACACATTATTATGCGGAGTAGAATACTCTGTGATGTGGAATCTTGTGTTCTGTGATGCAGAGTTTTTCGTTTAAATACTAGTCTCTTACATCCTGTTTACTGAGAGATGACCTATTTTGATACGAGGTTATCTCTTTTTTACATTCTGTTTACTGAGAGATGAGCTATTTTGATACGAGGTTATTTACATCCTGTTTACTGAGAAAATGTGATGACCTATTTTGATACGAGGTTATCTCTTTTCTACATCCTGTTTACTGAGAAAATGTGATGACCTATTTTGATACGAGGTTATGCATAATAAAATGTCTTAAATTCTTTTTTTCCTAATCTTTATTGCAAGTCAAACATTTTACAGAAAAAAAGGAGGACAAATGTTACAATTTTGACGTATTATTATACATAAATATGACAATCGTACTTTATTTTTTTTAAACATGGGACCACTTCATCCTCGACTGATACCACACCAAAAAGTATCTTATTTTCAGGACTTTGCACTTTTGTCAATAAAAAAATTCCTTCCAATAATCCTTGCATAGCTTCATTTTTACTGATGGATGTCGATTTATAACTGACGCGTACTTTTTTTTATATTCAGAGTTTTCAGATTTTAAATCGTTGAGTAGAATACATGTTACATTGTCTTCTAAAATGTCTTTTAAATATTCTGGATCATTCTCACCCTGTAATAACGTTTTGTCCTCAAGTTTCATGACGTATATGATGTGTAGATGTTTCCTTTCTCCAATACTACACTCAAATGAACATATAATTCCATTTTCTTGAATGAGAGATAGACACATAATGATAAAATAGTTCCCTATAAGGAAAGTTCAAAAAAGACATGTGTGAGCATATCAATGTAAATATACATCACAATCGTGCTTTAACGCTTTTAAACAATTGACCACATCGTCCACTAGAACGACACTCATAAAATATTCTTTATAATAATCGGGATAATTTATTTTCACAGTATACTCGGCCAATAAGAATTTTCCAGTCATTAATCCGTCAATGGCATCTTGTTTGCAGATTTCAGTTTTATACATTACATCCACAAGTTCATCTTTGTAGTTGTTTGGGAGAATGTCATTTAGTACCATAAAATCTACAAAATCGTATTTAAAGATGGATTCTAGATAATCTTGATCGTTGTACCCATAACTAATAATAAATATTTTATCCAATGTCATGCGATATTTTTAAAGTCATGTGCTTTCCAAGAAAACTACAATGAAATGTTGTTGTTACTCCGTGTTGATTAATCAGAGTGGAGGCACATGCTTTCACCAAGTATTCTAAATAAGGTTTGTGTTATTCAAAATCCGGTTTATCTTGTTATTTGAAGATTTATCTTGTTATGAAGACGTCATATCTGGTTACGTCATATCTGGTTATTTGAAGATTTCATATCTTGTTATTTGAAGATTTCATATCTTGTTATTTGAAGATTTCATATCTTGTTACGTCATATCTGGTTACGTCATATCTGGTTACGTCATATCCTGTAAAGAGAGGAATATAAAAGAGCTGGCACTAATTTTTAATACTTCATAACTGCATCATGTATGAGTTAAGACCTGTTTTACGAACAAGTTACGTGGACATGGATGTCCCGGATTTTACTGGGGATAAAGACTATGTCCCGCTGTTAAAGAATAGGAGGAGACGTCATAGAGAGAACAGACGTCATAGAGAGGACAGACGTCATAGAGAGGACAGACGTCATAGAGAAGTAAAATGCCTCTTCTCAAGAATGAAAATTCTGCCTCATGGATTGCCACAAAATTTTAAAGAGATTCCTCCACAAAAGACAGAAGTGCATAATCTGACAGCTTCAAAAGCGGAAACTGAGGTTCTAACAGATTCAGAAATTGATGAACTTTTAATAACTGTTCCGTGGATGGAAGTAGAACCAGCCATCATACCTCTTTTAGAGACTTCATCACGTGAAGGACAGTATAAAATTGATACTACATTCTCCAAGAATCAGTCTTTGTTATCATTTCATATTCAATCATTGTAAATCGTCATACTTTTTGTACATTACTGTAAATATATTTTTTTTTAAATAAAGTGGAAAAAAAATGGGGAAAGAGGGCTTAGGCCCTCTTTCCCCATTTTTTTTTGGCAAAGTTTTTAACCATTGGAATCATGCATTAAGAGGAGACATTTATTCATTTTTTGTTATATGACACGTTCAAAATTAAACATGAAATTTGTTGTTGAAGAAGAAGAAATAAAATCTTATAATTTTACCTAAACCATTAAAAACACATGACCTGTTATTACGTTGTATATTAATCATATACCGCTGCAACATTTGTATAGAAAAAGAGGGATAGTCAGCAAGCTTTCTTTTGATGATATAAAAGAAGATGTGCATAATATTTTACTAAATTGAATATTAATCATATACCGCTGCAACATTTGTATAGAAAAAGAGGGATAGTCAGCAAGCTTTCTTTTGATGATATAAAAGAAGATGTGCATAATATTTTACTAAATTGAATATTAATCATATACCGCTGCAACTTTTGTATAGGAAAAGAGGGATAGTCAGCAAGCTTTCTTTTGATGATATAAAAGAAGATGTGCATAATATTTTACTAAATTGATAGTATACTGATCTCCTAGTTCAACTAGGATTTTAACCATTGGAATCATGCATTAAGAGGAGACTTGAAAAGCATACATTCATTCATTTTGTTATATTCATTTTTGTTATATGGCACATTCAAAATTAAACATGAAATCTGTTGTAGAAGAAATAAAATCTTATAATTTTACCCAAACTCGGTTACATTTTAAAGACACATAACGTGTTATTACGTTGTATATTAATAATATACTGCTGCAACATTTGTATAACCCTACTACCAACTGAAACTTGCCATTGCTCGGATCGGATATTTTTTGACATATGCTTGATACCATTAAAAAAAAAAAAAAAAAAAAAAAAAAAAAAAAAAAAAAAAAAAAAAAAATTCAGAGTTTTAAACATTGTTGTTTAAATGACGTTGTATCTTTAAAAATGTTGTATTTTTCTTCATAATGAAGAACCATTGGTTAAAATACTTTATAAAAAAATAAGGAAGAGAATCCCTCAAAAAATTGGGATTCTCTTCCTTATTTTTTTCGTCTTTATTGTTTCAAAAAGAAAAGATATTTACAATATGTGACAATTCAAGGTTATAAGACAGATTCCTTGATTGATTAATGAATATAGTTCCATAAGGAGTATCAGTGATGATAAACATTACAATCGTGCTTTAATACTTTTAAACAATTCACCACATCGTCCATCAAGACGACTCCCACGCAATAGTCCATGTAATAGTCAGGATAGGTACATTTCACAGTGTACTCAGTCAGTAAAAATCTTCCAATCAATAATCCATTGATAGCGTCTTCTTTGCTGATCCTGACTTTGTAAATCAAGTCCACAACTTCATCATTGTAGTTGTTCCGGGGAATATCATTTAGTATCATAAAATCCACATGATCACGTTCAATGATCGAATCCAGTTCATCACGATCGTTATCTCCATAACTGGTTATATACAGTTTGTTCGGCGTCATGCGGTATTTTAGCATCATATGATTTTTATTTTGACTACAGTGAAATAATGTAGTCACTCCATGCTCGTTAATCAGGGTGAGACACATTATTAACCACTTTCAGAGAAGGAGTATATTAAATGTTTGACTTTTCCCTATTTATATTCTTTAGATTATGCAACACATCCGGTTATGAAACATATCCGGTTATGAAACATATCCGGTTATGAAACATATCCGGTTATGCAACACATCCGGTTATGAAATACATCCGGTTATGCAACACATCCGGTTATGAAACACATCCGGTTATGAAACACATCCGGTTATGAAATACATCCGGTTATGAAACACATCCGGTTATGAAATACATCCGGTTATGAAATACATCCGGTTATGAAACACATCCGGTTATGAAACACATCCGGTTATGAAATACATCCGGTCAAATCTGGATTCCTCTGAATGTTTTTCTTAATAAGTTTAAAAAAAATAAGAAATTTATGACGTGTCCCCTCCTTAAAACAACCTTGCGCATTCTATATAATAGACCGCAATAAAGCTAAAAATTTCTGATTTTCAAGAGTTTTTACGTTAACTATAAGAGAATTTAAACTGTCGCAATCCATAAATGCTACGTTTTAAAGAAAATAGGAAAGTATTACCTGATTTATCCTTTTGTAGCAATGTATAAATAATAAATCCACAACTAGACGAAACTTAAGAAAATATACTGATGGATATATCTCGTGGAGAGAAATGATGTTTGAATTAAAAATGTCTATGATACATTTATTCTTTTAAAATATTTTGTTACATTTTATTTTTAAAAAAAAAAATTTTTTTTTTTTTTTTTTTTTTTTTTTTTTTTTTTTTTTAGGAGAAGTAAAATTTACACCTAAAGTTATTAGAATATAATTTAAGGGTCAAAGTTCAGGTAGTGATCATTGTTTAAGGGTCAAAGTTCAGGTAGTGATCATTGTTTAAGGGTCAAAGTTCAGGTAGTGATCATTGTTTAAGGGTCAAAGTTCAGGTAGTGATCATTGTTTAAGGGTCAAAGTTCAGGTAGTGATCATTGTTTAAGGGTCAAAGTTCAGGTAGTGATCATTGTTTAAGGGTCAAAGTTCAGGTAGTTATCATTGTTTAAGGGTCAAAGTTCAGGTAGTGATCATTGTTTAAGGGTCAAAGTTCAGGTAGTGATCATTGTTTAAGGGTCAAAGTTCAGGTAGTGATCATTGTTTAAGGGTCAAAGTTCAGGTAGTGATCATTGTTTAAGGGTCAAAGTTCAGGTAGTGATCATTGTTTAAGGGTCAAAGTTCAGGTAGTGATCATTGTTTAAGGGTCAAAGTTCAGGTAGTGATCATTGTTTAAGGGTCAAAGTTCAGGTAGTGATCATTGTTTAAGGGTCAAAGTTCAGGTAGTGATCATTGTTTAAGGGTCAAAGCTTATGTATGAATAAGAGATTTTAGAAGCGTTTGGATACAATAATTCCGGAATACTTTGAAAAAAACTCTCAAATCACATCTGGTGAACAAATATGTCGTTTGCACAACACGGGAGAAATGTTGCATCCGGTGAAAGAATGAACACATCATGTCGCAATAACGGAATGATATCACATCCGGTGAAAAATTAACAAATCATATTACAGCAACGTGTAATTATAATTTATCCATTGGTTACCCTCAACTCGAAGTAAATATAGCAGTTGATATATCCTGTGGTGAGAAAGACATAGAAATAAAAATACGTATTGTAAAATATTATTTTTTAAACTTTCAAAAAAAAAAAAAAATTTTTTTTTTTTTTTTTTTTTTTTTTTTTTTTTTTTTTTTTTTTTTAGAAATAAAGTTATAGAAAGTTTTTAGGAAATAATTATACCATAGATATTTTTAATTTAAATATTTTGTCCGCGTAATGTCTGAATCCTATTATAGAACTTATGATTTGAGTGATACATCAAAAATACAGTTTCGTTTAAAGGGAGCGTTTCCATTAATTTTTATTACTGCAATTGGTTCCACTATCTCTCTAACTTATCCATTATTTAAGGAATATTTTAGAAATTGGCCCTACTCAAGTTATTCTTTTACGTTACTAAAGTCTACTGGATTTCTCGTCACTCGTTCAGGTTCGTTATTGCTTATTAATGATAAAGAATGGATTTTTTTAACATTGGAAGAATGTAAACAATTGAACACATATTTTCCAGAAATTGTTAAATGCTTAGATACCTATTTTGAACAACAACCTAAAAGGAAAAAGAAATTACTCACCTATTAAGCCTTTTCTGTACGGTGATCACTTTAGCGAAGATTTAGCACATGTTGTACAGCGGTCACTTTATCCTTAGTGAAGATTTAACACATGTTGTACGACAATCACTTTATCCTTAGTGAAGAAATGAACCAAAGTTGGTTTGCAAAGGGATGTCAAGTGATGTCACATCCGCTAAAACTTTCTATTGGCCAACTACAGGAAGTGCGGATTCAACGAATCAGTTGGTTTGCAAAGTGATGTCACATCCGCTAAAACTTTCTATTGGCCAACTACAGAAAGTGCGGATTCAACGAATCAGATGTTTTGTTTACAGTGATGTCACATCCGCTAAAACTTTCTATTGGCCAACTACAGGAAGTGCGGATTCAACGAATCAGATGTTTTGTTTACAGTGATGTCACATCCGCTAAAACTTTCTATTGGCCAACTACAGGAAGTGCGGATTCAACGAATCAGATGTTTTGTTTACAGTGATGTCACATCCGCTAAAAATATTTTGTGTATAAAAGTACTGCCAACAACATACTCTAAAGCAGTAGCATCTGAAGCAATTAACGATGATGGAATCTAATGAAGTATCCATTAAGCTTAATGTTTTTTGTCATAATGATGGATATAAAATTGAACAAGAGATTGGAGTTTTTAAGGTTTCAAAAGAATATATAAATATTCAGGTGATGAAGAAAAAATTGCTATCAAAGAAGGAAAACTGCATTTGTTTTACGGTGCTCTCACGAGTGGGCGTAAAGATATAGGAGCCATCATTGAAGAAACGAGATTTTATACAAGTAAATATTTTACTTTGGGTATGCAAAAGGTTCCACCTCAGTCACAACACGTATTTAAAGTATATAATAAGGCAACACCTATCTATGTATATCTGTTCAATCCTGTAAAGGCAAGCATGTATTTGAATGAAGAAAAAATTTCCATTTTGAGATGTGCAAATACCATTCCATTGGAGACGGATGTCATCAATAGTTTTGATAAAGCAGTTTTAACCAATAATCATGCAATAGACTCTGGAACATATTATTTTTTCTTCACGTCGTGGAAATGCATATTTGACTTTTACGTACAAGAGAGTGTTTCCTTGCCTACCCTGCAAAAAACTGTTTTACTTCAAAGAAATTACCAAACCTTGCCTACCGTACAAGAAAGTGTCGACTTGTCACCTGCCGAAAGTGTCAACCCACAAGACAGTGTCAACCCCCAAGACAGTGTCAACCCCCAAGACAGTGTCAACTCACAAGACAGTATCGATCAAACTTTGTGTACTCTACAAGACAGTGTCGATTTGGGTACTCTACAAGACAGTGTCGATCAAACTTTGTGTACTCTACAAGACAGTGTCAACTTTACCGTACAAGACAGTGTCGATCAAACTTTTGTACCTTACAAGAAAGTGTCAACTTGCTGTCACAAAAAAGTGCCGACTCACAAAAAGTGCCGATTCACAAAAAAGTGCCGATTCACAAAAAAGTGCCGATTCACAAGACAGTGCCGATCAAACAGGTAAGCGGAAAGGACCTGAACTAGAAAATATAAACAAACGTATTAAATTAAACGATGATAATAACGATACAAAAGACTTGGATATCTATAATGAAATTTCACTATCGCATTATTTAGACGAAATGTTTTCTCCAGAAAACTTTTCTGACAAACCAGTAGATGAAGATTTTGTTTGGTTGACGCGGGATTCTAAAGAAGAATCAACCATGACTGACTTATCTTTGTTTGATATTCAGAAAATGCAAGTGGTAAATGATACAGTTTATCCAAATTACACAGCATTTAATTATGATCCAAATTCGCAAGATATGTTGACATTTGCAAATATTTTGTAACTATTTTTTTTTATTTTAATTGTCATCAATGTATATAGATTGTTATATATTATTTTTAATTATGATGCAAGACATGTTGCAAATATTTTGAAAATATTTTTTTTTATTTTAATTGTCATCAATATATATAGATTGTTATATATTATTTTTAATTATGATGCAAGACATGTTGCAAATATTTTGAAAATATTTTTTTATTTTAATTGTCATCAATATATATAGATTGTTATATATTGTTTTTAATGTATATGTTACTTATATATGAATAAAAATTTAAATCAAACATTAAGCTCATTTCTTTTATACATATATTTATTATACGTTTCAAATCATCATAGGATAAATCTGAGATGTTCAACATTATTGAGACAAATAAATATAAGGTGTTCAACATTATTGAGACAAATATAAGATGTTCAACATTATTGAGACAAATATAAGATGTTCAACTTATGGAGACAAATATAAGATGTTCAACATTATGGAGACAAATATAAGATGTTCAACATTATTGAGACAAATATAAGGTGTTCAACATTATTGAGACAAATATAACATTATTGAGAAAAATATATATGAGATAGGCAACATTATTGAGAAAAATATATATGAGATAGGCAACATTATTGAGAAAAATATATATATGAGATAGGCAACATTATTGAGAAAAATATATATGAGATAGGCAACATTATTAAGAAAATATGAGATGGATATAATTTTGGGATGCAAGTACAGTTTTGTTTTTACTCATCAGTACGGTTTGTATCTAGCATCAAACACTTGCGGTACAGTCACATCTTCCATTTTTTTCAAAGATTGCATTAAATTATTCCATATATTACAACTTTTATTGCATTCTTGTAGAATATCCTCCACCTTTTTATGTAAAATTATGAGTTCAGACTTTGCATATTCAATGTTGTGCTGTACTTCATTTTTTTGTGCTTCATTAATAAAAATAAGGAAATGCATTTTTCTTGCATAGAAATCAGTTTGTTATAATACTCATCAAGTACGGCATACATGATTTTGAAGCACTTACGCTTATTATGAAATTCCACGAAGTTCTTATAATTTATTCCAGAACGGTACTTTAGCTTAAATTTTAAAAGTGTAGTTAACAAATGAAATCTTAAACTTGCATGAGAGTTATTATCTTTTTTAAGTTTTGTTTGATTTAACATTTCCAATAATTCTTGTTTCGTGAAATTGGTTTTTTGCCGGTGTGTTGGATGCTGTTGTGGTTGCTGTTGTGTTGGTTGCTGTTGTGTTGGTTGTGTTGGTTGTTGTGTTTGTTGTGTTGGTTGTGTTGGTTGCTGTTGTGTTGGTTGTGTTGGTTGTTGTGTTGGTTGTGTTGGTTGTTGTGTTGGTGGTTGTGTTGTTTGTTGTGTTGGTTGTTGTGTTGGTTGCTGTTGTGTTGGTTGTTGTGTTGGTTGCTGTTGTGTTGGTTGTTGTGTTGATTGCTGTTGTGTTGTTGATTGCTGTTGTGTTGTTGGTTGTGTTGTTGGTTGTGTTGTTGGTTGTGTTGTTGGTTTTTGTGTTGTTGGTTGCTGAGATGGACTGATTTTAAACAAATTATTTGCTACTGGTGTAAGAGTTACTGGAATGTAAGAATTTCGATCTATTGTAAAAAGTGGAAAAGTAAAATTATTAATCATATCAGGTGTATTAATTATGTTCATTTTATAAGAAGCAACAAACCTTGATGTAGTGACGGTTTGATTTCCATCAGATGTAGTGGCGTCAACAGACGTAGCGGCTGCTTGATTTCCCTTAAACGTTGATGTGGCGTCAACAAATGTAGTGTCATTAGAGTCAACAGACGTAGCGGCTGCTTGATTTCCCTTAAACGTTGATGTGGCGTCAACAAATGTAGTGTCATTAGAGTCAACAGATGTAGCGGCTGCTTGATTTCCTTAAACGTTGATGTGGCGTCAACAAATGTAGTGTCATTAGAGTCAACAGATGTAGCGGCTGCTTGATTTCCCTTAAACGTTGATGTGGCGTCAACAGACGTAGCGGCTGCTTGATTTCCCTTAAACGTTGATGTGGCGTCAACAAACGTAGCGGCTGCTTGATTTCCTTAAATGTAGTGGCATTAGAGGTCCTTGATGTAGTGGCATTCCCATCAAATGTAGTGGCATTAGAGGTCCTTGATGTAGTGGCATTCCCATCAAATGTAGTGGCATTAGAGGTCCTTGATGTAGTGGCATTCCCATCAAATGTAGTGGCATTAGGAGGTCCTTGATGTAGTGGCATTCCCATCAAATGTAGTGGCATTAGAGGCAACAGACGTAGTGGCATTAGAGGATCTTGATGTAGTGGCTTTAGAGGCAACGGACCACACACCGTTAGTTTGATTAAGTACTTTCTTCAGTTCAGGATATTTGATGCGTGGATCCTGTAGTTTGTGAGGATCCTTGCAATGACTGCGTGGATCTTGTAGTTTGTGAGGACTGCGTGGATCTTGTAAACTGCAAGGACTGCGTGGATCTTGTAAACTGCAAGGACTGCGTGGATCTTGTAAACTGCAAGGACTGCGTAGATCCTGTGGACTGCGTGGATCTTGTAAACTGCGTGGATCTTGTAAACTGCAAGGACTGCGTGGATCCTGTGGACTGCGTAGATCCTGTGGACTGCGTAGATCCTGTGGACTGTTTAAAGTTGAGGAATCTTCCCATTTATCCAAATCTATTACTAACGGTGGAGGTGAATCCACATCCATGTATACATCTATATCAGGTTCAATAACAATGTCTTCAGTCATGATCGTAAATACAGACTGTCTGCTACACACGTCGAGCAGCTTGAGTATTTATAGTCAAAATTGTTTACGTCACATCAGGTTTCATCATATGATTTCATCCCACACATCCAGTTTACGTCATATCCTGTTTATGTCACATCCGATTTCAGCCCACACATCCAGTTTACGTCATATCCTGTTTATGTCACATCCGATTTCAGCCCACACATCCAGTTTACATTATATCCTGTTTATGTCATATCCGATTTCAGCCCACACATCCGATTTCATCATATCCTGTTTATGTCACATCCGATTTCAGCCCACACATCCGATTTCATCACATCCTGTTTATATCATATCCGATTTCATCATATCCTGTTTAAACATCCTGTTTATGTCATATCCGATTTCATCACATCCTGTTTACCAACGGTTTTATTGAGCATGTGATCCATAAAAAACTTTATAAATATAATGATCCTATTGATGAACTCTGCGTTGATATAAGTACTCTACATTGTTGATGCTACTGTTGTTATATTGATGAAATTGTGTTACAAATAAACCCAATAATTTAGAGAAAATACTTTAATTCTTTAAAAAAAATCTACATTCTTTAAAACACTTCAACATGTTCTCCAAAGCAAATTTCATAGGTAAATAAATATATATCACGCTGTTCATAGACAGTGGTATAATGAATATCAGATTTTTGTTTCGTGGCACCACAAAATATACCATCTACGACATCTTCTCCATCAGTACGTATTCTATGAGCATTACGTTCTTTAACACTATAGACTTTTAGTTTTAATGTCTTGATTTGCTGTAGAGCCCTTTCCATGTCTTTTGGGTTATCCAACAGATCCATATTCAAAAGTTTAAACTGTTTATATTCTCCATCAGTTTCAAATCCGGAAAATGTTATTCTTTGACCATACAATGAAGTTGTTTTTTCCCCGCAGTAAAAAGTGACAATCACGGGATAGTTAAAAGTCAATTTCAACATAAAATCAATGCCGTATTTATCAATTGGCGTATCCACAGGTACAACAATACGTTTATCAATAAGTTCGTAAGGTTGAGTAATCCATTTTCCGTCTCGGCTGGTTCTAAAGAGTAACTGAAGAGATTCCAAGGCAATCATGATAATATTAGAGTATAATAATAATTTAATACCAAAGAAAAGATTATCTGTGATTATTATTATTTTCAATCAAATATTTATTTCTTCTAAAAAAAAATTTTTTTTTTTTTTTTTTTTTTTTTTTTTTTTTTTTTTAGAAGAAATAAATTTGTAGGAAAAGTTTTTAGAATAATAATTTTACAATAGGTATTTTTAATTTAAATATTATAATTTATATATTATGTATTATACTTACCCACCCGCGTCCACCCTTGAAATGATACATGTAATTAGTAGAATTTTTTTCTAATAATATACTGGTTATTAAAATTTATATTTAGAATAATAATTAGGAATTTTTTATTTAAATATTATTAATCATATACAATATATTATACTTACCCACCCGCGTCCACCCTTGAAATGATACATGTAATTAGTAGAATTTTTTTAAAATAATATACTGGTTATTAAAATTTATATTTAGAATAATAATTTTACAATAGGTATTTTTTTATTTAAATATTATAAATTTTTATGCACTGATATGTTTATAAATTATTTATTTTATGTAATTTTACAATGTGCGGGACTGACAATAAATAGATCTATTGTCAGTCCCGTAAATTATTTATTTTATGTAATTTTACTTTTATTTTTATAATGTATCCATGATTACCCTCAACTCGAAGTAAATATACCGCTTGGTATATCTTGTGGTGAGATAAGACATGTAAATAAAAATACTTATTGTAAATTATTATTTTAGAAACTTTTCTAAAAAAATTTTTTTTTTTTTTTTTTTTTTAGAAGAAATAAATTTGTAGGAAAAGTTATTTGAATAATAATTTTAATAATTTTACAATGGGTATTTTTAATTTAAATATTATAAATTATATATTATGTATTATACTTACCCACCCGCGTCCACCCTTGAAATGATACATGTAATTAGTAGAATTTTTTTAAATAATATACTGGTTATTAAAATTTATATTTAGAATAATAATTTGGTATTTTTTATTTAAATATTATAAATTATATATTATATATTATACTTACCCACCCGCGTCCACCCTTGAAATGATACATGTAATTAGTAGAATTTTTTTTAAATAATATACTGGTTATTAAATTTTATATTTAGAATAATAATTTGGTATTTTTTATTTAAATATTATAAATTATATATTATATATTATACTTACCCACCCGCGTCCACCCTTGAAATGATACATGTAATTAGTAGAATTTTTTTTTAATAATATACTGGTTATTAAATTTTATATTTAGAATAATAATTTGGTATTTTTTATTTAAATATTATAAATTATATATTATATATTATACTTACCCACCCGCGTCCACCCTTGAAATGATACATGTAATTAGTAGAATTTTTTTAAATAATATACTGGTTATTAAAATTTATATTTAGAATAATAATTTTACAATAGGTATTTTTTATTTAAATATTATAAATTATATATTATGTATTATACTTACCCACCCGCGTCCACCCTTGAAATGATACATGTAATTAGTAGAATTTTTTTAAAATAATATACTGGTTATTAAAATTTATATTTAGAATAATAATTTTACAATAGGTATTTTTTTATTTAAATATTATAAATTATTATGCACTGATATGTTTATAAATTATTTATTTTATGTAATTTTACAATGTGCGGGACTGACAATAAATAGATCTATTGTCAGTCCCGTAAATTATTTATTTTATGTAATTTTACAGTGTGCGGGACTGACAATAAATAGATCTATTGTCAGTCCCGTAAATTATTTATTTTATGTAATTTTACAGTGTGCGGGACTGACAATAAATAGATCTATTGTCAGTCCCGTAAATTATTTATTTTATGTAATTTTACAGTGTGCGGGACTGACAATAAATAGATCTATTGTCAGTCCCGTAAATTATTTATTTTATGTAATTTTACAGTGTGCGGGACTGACAATAAATAGATCTATTGTCAGTCCCGTAAATTATTTATTTTATGTAATTTTACTTTTATTTTTATAATGTATCCATGATTACCCTCAACTCGAAGTAAATATACCGCTTGGTATATCTTGTGGTGAGATAAGACATGTAAATAAAAATACTTATTGTAAATTATTATTTTAGAAACTTTTTTTTTTTTTTTTTTTTTTTTTTTTTTTTATAGAGAAAATATTTATGAGAGAATAATATCTTATGGTCTTCAATATCTGTATTTATTTTTTAATTAATAATAATTTATTATTTAATAACAGTTTTGTACAAAAGGTATAGTATAACAAGAATGTGGCATTACAAAGGTAGAGTATTTATTTTTTAATAGATAATAATTTATTATTTAATAACAATTTTGTACAAAAGGTATAGTATAACAAGAATGTGGCATTACAAAGGTAGAGTATTTATTTTTAATAGATAATAATTTATTATTTAATAACAATTTTGTACAAAAGGTATAGTATAACAAGAATGTGGCATTACAAAGGTAGAGTATTTATTTTTTAATAGATAATAATTTATTATTTAATAACAATTTTGTACAAAAGGTATAGTATAACAAGAATGTGGCATTACAAAGGTAGAGTATTTATTTTTTAATAGATAATAATTTATTATTTAATAACAATTTTGTACAAAAGGTATAGTATAACAAGAATGTAGCATTACAAAGGTAGAGTATTTATTTTTTAATAGATAATAATTTATTATTTAATAACAATTTTGTACAAAAGGTATAGTATAACAAGAATGTAGCATTACAAAGGTAGAGTATTTATTTTTTAATAGATAATAATTTATTATTTAATAACAATTTTGTACAAAAGGTATAGTATAACAAGAATGTAGCATTACAAAGGTAGAGTATTTATTTTTTAATAGATAATAATTTATTATTTAATAACAATTTTGTACAAAAGGTATAGTATAACAAGAATGTAGCATTACAAAGGTAGAGTATTTATTTTTTAATAGATAATAATTTATTATTTAATAACGGTTTTGTACAAAAGGTATAGTATAACAAGAATGTAGCATTACAAAGGTAGAGTATTTATTTTTTAATAGATAATAATTTATTATTTAATAACGGTTTTGTACAAAAGGTATAGTATAACAAGAATGTAGCATTACAAAGGTAGAGTATTTATTTTTTAATAGATAATAATTTATTATTTAATAACGGTTTTGTACAAAAGGTATAGTATAACAAGAATGTAGCATTACAAAGGTAGAGTATTTATTTTTTAATAGATAATAAATTTTTTTCACGAAACGTTCATTCAGGGGTGTTAAATTGTTTTACCTCTTCTCCCATCATGTCCAATGTATTCGCCACGTTGTTGAGTACATCAGGTTTATTTAATTCATCTTCTAAACTTATCAAATCTTGTAGCATTTCGTTCAATTCATAATTATCCAAATCCTTCACCATGTTGTCGAAATCAAAACTATCTTCCATTAGGTCCTTCATCATGTTGCCCATCAGGTTGTCATCCTCCATTAGGTAGTCCGTTTCCTTCGTCATGTTGCCCATTAGGTTGTCATCCTTCATCGTGTTGCCCATCATGTTGCCATCCTCCATTACGTTGTCATCCTTTATCATGTTGCCCATCAGGTTGTCATCCTCATTTTTACACTCATCTCGTTGCATCTCAGGAACGTATTTATTTATTATGTCCAAAACATATAATAATTCATCTTCCTGGAGATATTCTATTATCTTGTCGTCCTCCAGTATTACACTTGGATCCTTTTGCGCCATCTTTACTTTTGTCTAGAGTTTGGCTACTAAAGTGACAACAAGAAAATACTGGAGTCAGCGTGCTTCTTTTTATATCTGATATTCATGTCACGTGACTTCCTATCATGTGCATCCTGTCACGTGACTTCCTATCCTGTCACGTGACTTCCTATCCTGTCACGTGACTTCCTATCATGTGCATCCTGTCACATGACTTTCTGTCACGTGACGTCATCTTTATAAAGTTATAAAAGCGCAAACATTCATTTTTAATATTCATAACTGCGTTCACCATGTATAACCTGAGATCACGTAAAAGGGATTCTGAGGAAGTTGATAAGAACGTGAAAAGACATTGTAGAACAGCAGTCAAAAGTTCGAGGATCCACCCAATGCCGCAAACATTTGAAAATGCTTTCACGGAACCGGATATACTTGATGAGGCACCTGATTTGTTGCCATCTGATTTATTGCCATCACCTGATTTGTTGCCTGCCTCACCTGAACATTCACCTTCCTCATTTGATTCATGGTTTTCACCTGCCTCGCCTGATTTGTTGCCTGCCTCACCTGAACATTCACCTTCCTCATTTGATTCATGGTTTTCACCTGCCTCACCAGATTTGTTGCCATCTTATTCACCTGCCTCACCAGATTTGTTGCCATCTTATTCACCTGCCTCACCAGATTTGTTGCCATCTTATTCACCTGCCTCACCAGATTTGTTGCCATCTTATTCACCTGCCTCACCAGATTTGTTGCCATCTTATTCACCTGCCTCACCAGATTTGTTGCCATCTTATTCACCTGCCTCACCTGATTTGTTGCCATCCTATTCACCTGCCTCACCTGATTTGTTGCCATCTTATTCACCTGCCTCACCTGATTTGTTGCCATCCTATTCACCTGCCTCACCTGATTTGTTGCCATCTTATTCACCTGCCTCACCTGATTTGTTGCCATCTTATTCACCTGCTTCACCAGATTTATGGCCATCACCTGCCTCACCTGAATTGTTGCCATCACCTGCTTCACCTGAATTGTTGCCATCACCTGCTTCACCTGATCCATCTTATTCACCTGACCCATCTTATTCACCTGACCCACCTATTCAACATTCTCTGAGAATTCCACCACTTTTAGTAAAAATACCGAGGATTGCAGCAGCAGAGACCTCTATCACACCTCTATTAGAAACTTCATCAGTTAACGGACACTATACAATAGACATTTCATTTGACCATTCTTCATTTCAGTTAAAAATTCAACCGTCATTGTAAAATCATTCTGTTGTTGTTTTTATTCTGTAAACATTTTTAAAATAAAATAAAAATGGGGTAAACCTGAAAAAAATATTAAAAAAAAAAAATTCTTTAAAATATTAAATTAAAATATCTTTTTTTATCCATTAATTATCATGTTTATTTGGTAAATATATTTTATTATTAATATTCTTGGAATAATTGATGTGGGGGAATCATTGTCACAACTTCTCAAAACCGAGCAAAAAAAATAATGTCATCTTTTAACTCTTTGATATTAATTTTCTTAGTGCTTTAAAGGATAAGTCTTTACTTGACAGGGTGAACCAATGGTTAGCAAGACTTTTAAAAAAAATGGAGGAAGAGAATCCCGTATTTTGGGATTCTCTTCCCTCATTTTTTTCTGTCTTTATTGCTATATTTACAAAGTATTTACAAAAAAATATATTTACAAGCACGAAAGAAAAATAGTCTTTACATGTACATAATACAATCATTGCTTATGTTTCTTAGGCATGGAATTAATTCATTTCTCACCGACACCACGCCAAGATATCTGTTGTGCATTGGGACTGGATTTTCATAGGTCACTGAGTATTCGGCCATTAAAAAGTCCCATCTAATAATCCTTGGATGGCTTCTTCTTTATTGAGAGAATCTGGTGCAAAACTGAGTTGAGCTTGAACGTGTCCAGAGCTTTCTGTAGGTAAGTCATTCATGAGCAGGCAGGTAACACGGTCTGGCAGGATTTTTCAAGTGCTGTGGATCACTGTTGCCTTGAAAGAAAATTTTTTCACCAAGTTTCATGATGTAAATGATGTTTAAATGAGTTTCCTCCGTGATGCTGCATTGGAAGGTGCAGATTGTTCCATTTTCTTTAATAAGGGAGAAGCACATGATGAAATAATGATGAGTTGGCTTAACACTGACGAGTTGCTTGGCAAAGTTGGCTAGTGATTAACTTTCTTAGTTGGTGAGAGAGACTGACGAGGTTGGCTGATAAAGTGGTGAGAAATGAAAATTGTACGCTCTTTTATACGCATCTTGTTTCATAACTTCCTGTTTCATAATATCCTGTTTCATAACTTTCTGTTTCATCATATCCTGTTTCATAACTTTCTGTTTCATCATATCCTGTTTCATAACTTTCTGTTTCATCATATCCTGTTTCATAACTTTCTGTTTCATCATATCCTGTTTCATAACTTTCTGTTTCATCATATCCTGTTTCATAACTTTCTGTTTCATCATATCCTGTTTCATAACTTTCTGTTAAATTATATCCTGTTTCATAACTTCCTGTTTCATCATATCCTGTTTCATAACTTTCTGTTAAATTATATCCTGTTTCATCATATCCTGTTTCATCATATCCTGTTTCATAACTTCCTGTTTCATCATATCCTGTTTCATAACTTCCCCATGTTTTTTTTTTCTCAACTTGTCAAAATGACACTATCAAATGTTATTTCTGAGTGGTCACCAGTGAACCTCCGTCCAGATACCGCATTTCAATCCGCTATTAGTCACTGGAGAAAATTTGGCACCGAGCCAAATGAGTCCAAGTTTTAAGTAAATGAAATACAAGAGCAAATTCTGATTGACCAATTCCAAATGTTACAAACGGAAAACAGACTTTTGGTCCTCATTTATAAAGATTTCCGTTCTTGAGACATTGATTGCATACTTTATTCTGCGATATCATGATTTATTAATTTGGCACTGAGCCAAATGAGTCCTGAGTCCTGAGAAAGGTAAATGAAATACAAGAGCAAATTCTGATCTACCAATTCCAAGTGTTACAAACGGAAAATAAACTTCCGGTCCTCATTTATAGAAATTTCCGTTCTTGTGACATTGATTGTATATTTTATTCTGCGAACTGCATCTCTTCAAGATTTAACGAAAAAATTGTAGAAATGTATTCCACTTATGCGACTTTAATAAAAGAAGTGCGCAATAATATGTGTAAAAATCATTTGAGTCTGTATTTATATACATAACACGCTACTATGATGTGATTTGCTCATTTTTTCACCTGATATGATATCATTCCGTTATTGCGACATGGTGTGTTCATTCTTTCACCGGATGCAACATTTCTCCGTGTTGTGCAAGTGATATATCTGTTCAACGGATGTGATTTGAGAGCTTTTTTTCAAAATATTCCGGCATTATTGTATCCAAACGCTTCTAAAATCTCTTATTCATAAACTTTGACCCTTAGACAATGATCACTACCTGAACTTTGACCCTTAGACAATGATCACTACCTGAACTTTGACTCTTAGACAATGATCACTACCTGAACTTTGACTCTTAGACAATGATCATACCAGAACGTCAAAACGACACAAATAATGACATAAAAATTAAAATTAAACTTTTTATTCTATAGAATTGGTATTTTTATATAAGACTCAACAAATGGAGTAACACAAGGATTAATATGAAGAGTAATAATATGGAATAACATAAGGAATAATATTAAAAAATGTCTATCCATATCCAAAAATGTCCATGTTTTATCAATAACAGTCTAAAGATAACAATTATTTCCGTTTAGTGGTCCACTGAGATATCTTTGTTTGCCTCAGAGTTTTAGAGTCTGGATTTTGCTTAAAATCTTGACTGCAATTGAAACTTTTTTTCTCCGACATATCTGATATGTACAATGAGAGTTTAATCGGCATTTTTTCCAACAAAAACTCCTCCCGAAACACGATTTCGTTTCTGTTTCTACGTATTACATCCTTTTTTATGTATTCGTCCAGGCGAGCAATGGGGGTACAATCATTGGATATCATCAGAAGCATTGCATTAGGATACTGTTTAAATTTTTTTCAACGTTTCGTCTACGTATCTTCTTTGACCTCGGATGGTTTGAATATGTAATCCCAGGGAATGCACAAGGAATCGAAATGATGCTCTTCTGGAATCCAAAAGGCAAGTCGATGATCGGAAGCTGTGGAGCCGATATGACCGGCTTCTCTCAACCTACACAGTTCTTTACTCACACGATTGTATTTTTTCAAGTTCCGCAAAGTCCTTTTCCAATTCCGCAAAGTTCTTTTCCAATTCCGCAATCTTTTTATTTTTAGCCACTAAGTCATTTTGCATCTCTTGCATTTTTCCCTTGTAGACATCTAGGTTCCATTGTATCTCCTTCTTTTTATCCTCTGTGGTTTTTAGCTTGTCTAACATTTCATTCCTGTCGTCCTGATCAGTTTTCAAGATTAGTAGCAATTCTTGCATCATTTTATCTTTAAATTCCAAATACATAGGTTCATTGATTTTAGTTTCCAATTTTGGTTCATTTGATTTTTGTTGACGCATTGTAGTTGTGAAATGTTTGCAAAATAACTTCTGAAATTCTTTCGCTTGGGGTCTGTGTGATTTAAAAATGAAATATATCACACCAGTTGCATTGATAAACAATTCATGACCTTTGAATCTCTTCAAACCTTCAAGATCTCTGTACTGCTTTTTAAATTCTGTGAGATTTTTGGTTGCATTTGCCGGATCGGAATAACCAAGTGCTGTTGCCAAATGATATGTGTGAAACCAAGTGACATTGTTGACGTCTACAATAATCTCAACAGCTTTTTCACGAAATGACATCAAAATCTGACCGTTTGCCATAAAATTTATAAAATCTAGTTGGCTGTTGTGACCTGCAGCGCATTTCTGGTAATGTTCTTCAAATTCAGAATCGGTTAACTGTTCAAAGAGTTCAAAACAAAAACAGCATTGCCTTACTTGAATTTGATGGTGTTCCGCAGCGTGCCGTTGTGCTTCGGAAACTTGTACAGTGTTGTTGCACGAACGACACCTATATTCTCCAAGATTGCCCCTTGAAGTGGATGGAATAGATAAATCCATTTCTCAATGGTCACTTTGTGAAATCTTTCAATCGAGAATGTAAAATCCTTTATGAGATATTAACGAAATATTTGAAGAAATGTATTCCACTTATGCGACTTTATTAAAAAGAATTGAGTAACAGTGTGTGTAAAAATCATTTGAGTCTGCATTTATATACATAACACGCTGCTGAGATATGATTTGTTCATTTTTTTCACCGGATATGATATCATTCCGTTATTGCGACATGATGTGTTCCTTCTTTCACCGGATGCAACATTTCACCGTGTTGTGCAAGTGTCATATTTGTTCATGGGATGGGAGTTTTTCAAAGTATTTAATATTTTGAGTTATGTTTGACCTTATCCTATGGTACAAATTCTGTTATTATTGTGTTTTAAGGCTATCTTGTACCCATGGTACAAGACGTGTTGCTATCTTGTACCCATGGTACAAGACGTGTTGCTATCTTGTACCCATGGTACAAGACGTGTTGCTATCTTGTACCCATGGTATATTTACTCTGAATTTAGTAAAGTATTACATAAATATTCATTTAGATCATCAAAAGAGCGTATAATAACATGTTAAATATATTTAAACAGCACATTTAAGACGTGCCACACGAATCCAAACGATCAATCTGTTAAATTATTAAGTTGCCAAACGAATCCAAACGATCAATCTGTTAAATTATTAAGTTGCCACACGAATCAAACGATCAATCTGTGTACTGATGCTAATATGTACCCATGGTACATAATGGGATGCTAACATTGGTACATGATGGGATATTTACTCTCAATTTAGTAAAATAATACATAAATATTCATTTAGATCATTAAAAGAGCGTATAACGATAGGTTAAATATATTTAAACAGCACATTTCAGCACCACAGTCTCTCCAATATATATCCGAACAAAAAATAAGGTGAAGACAACTCGTCTGATATTTAAACAGCACATTTCAGCACCACAGTCTCTCCAATATATATCCGAACAAAAAATAAGGTGAAGACAACTCGTCTGAACTGGTTAGAATTCTTTTAATCACATAGGACCCCGTCTAATAGGGATCCCGTCTGATGTACACAATATCGAAAGATTTGTGGTGAAGGCAGCCCGTCTGATGTACACAATATTGAAAGATTTGTGGTGAAGGCAGCCCGTCTGATGTGTAATGAAAGGTCTGATGTACACAATATAAGTTAGGGTGTTACGTGAAGCAACCCGTCTGATGTACACAATATGTAACAGATTTTAGGTGTAGGCAACCCGTCTGATGTACACAATATGTAACAGATTTTACGGTGAAGGCAACCCGTCTGATGTACACAATATGTAACAGATTTTACGGTGAAGGTAACCCGTCTGATGTACACAATATATGTTAGATATTTTGGTGAAGGCAACCCGTCTGATGTACCCAATATGATGGCCATTTCATTCCAATGGATATATTTTTCATTCCGGAAATGACGTCATTCTTTAAGACGCTCTGATTGGTTGTCGTGTTCAGAATGCTGTGATTTGATTGGTTGTTTACTAATGATTGGATTGGTTCTTGGACGAGCTCAATTATTTTTCTGGGTAGTATCGCCTATATAAAAGTAAGTTATTAGAAAAGATTGTGATAATTAGGAATAAACAAAAATATTGGCCTCCGGAACGGTTTCATATTATAATTGATAAAAGTTTTTATAATATATATTTCGTTCCATAGAGTTATAAATTGTATAATAATTTCCTCTATTTTGTCATGAATTAATCTTTTTTTCTCTTCAAATTGGTTCTCAAAACATTTAGATCTTTTAAAAAGACTGACGAAATAATATTTATCCGTTACTTTCTTGTCCCCCCTAGTTTAGTGATTGAAAGATATTTTCCAATGCGTGGTATTTCAAAGAATTTTGAAAGATAGTGTCATTGAATGTGACTGGTTTTATCGAATCAAAATAATAAAACCACCAAGTATAATGGAAGAGTTTTCTCAGGATTTATAATGTTATACTTTTTTTAAATCCAGATTTTGTGGTGACTCTTCTGACAAGGATTATACACAATATCTGTTTAGATTTTGTGGTGACTCTTCTGACAAGGGTTATACACAATATGTAACAAATTTTTATGGCCTCCAATGGATAATTTTTTTTTCATTCCGGAAATGACGTCATGATTTTTTTTATTCCGGAAATGACGTCATTTTTTTAAGACGCTCTGATTGGTTGTCGTGTTTAGAATGCAGTGATTTGATTGGTTGTTTATTTACACAGCTGTGATTTGATTGGCTATCCATTTAGTAATGTAGTGGTTGGATTGGTTCCTGTAGTGGACGAGCTCAATTTTTTTTTTTTCGGGTGGCTATATAAGTAAGTTATTTTTCTGGGGTTGGGCGGGCGGGTAACAGTATGATATAATAATTCAGAGACTACAGACGTACTTACAATGCTCCTAATTATTATTAATAAATAATATGTAATAATTTAATATTACTACTACTACTACTAATAATAATAATAATAAAATACTACTAATAATAATAAAATACTACTAATAATAAAATACTAATTTTGTAGAAATTAATACTTTGACATTGGATAAGATTGTAATAATTAGGAACAAAAAATACTAGTATTGTAGAAATAAGTACTTTGACATTGGATAAGATTGTAATAATTAGGAACAAAAAATACTAGTATTGTAGAAATAAGTACTTTGACATTGGATAAGATTGTAATAATTAGGAACAAAAAATACTAGTATTGTAGAAATAAGTACTTTGACATTGGATAAGATTGTAATAATTAGGAATAAGAATTAAAAAAATAAGAACAGATATTATGGTGAAGGCAACCCGTCTTTTTCGATAAATGATATATTTATAACATAAGCAAAGGTATAATATACATGCATAAAAAATCTCCCATCTTGTAACATATAATGACCCCATGAAAGGGTGAACTCATGGATAACTTTTAGAAAACCTAGATACCGTGACATGTTGACTTTTTCAACAACGGGTCATCGTTCGCAGCGTACTATGAACCAGTTGGTCCTTTCTAGCACTTTGGAAACACTCACCCTACTTGCAAGCTTGTGCACCCCGAATTGTTCTATGACCATAGGATTGTTTAGCGAGCGTTTGAGTGAGTGTACACTAGCTGCTACCGTCTTACGACATGAAAAATATTCAACATCGGTATCTTTCTCTGAATAGGTTCAGAGTCTTGCGCGAATTAACTAAACGCACAAGATGTTCTAAAAGGAATCCACGAGAGGTTATTACAGATTATGTCACAAGAAAAGGAAACTTCACATCATTCTTTAAAATAAAATAAACAAATGTCGCATATCCCAAGAATGAAAATTAGATTTCCAATACACGTTTAGATTGTATCTTAAAATATGACATCATAAAACAACCTTGTTGAAATTTTGAAAACAACATATCAATCTGATAACTTTAAATAATACAATACAAAACTTACCCAGTCTCACGAAACGTAGCGTATGAAGTATATTTCCATGGCATGTTAACCGATGCTTCTCACCAAAGAGAATACTTGATACCATATTATGGAATACCTTTTCGTATTATTTTAATATACCATAGATTACATTCTATACTATTATAGATAACGTTTTCCCAGAGACAAAAAATCATCTCATTTTACTTTTGGGAAAAAATTCTCTCCTAATATTTAATTCTTAAAAAAAAAAAAAAAAAAAAAAAAAATTTTTTTTTTTTTTACAGGAACATTAAATTTGAAATTTAATTTATCAAGTTAATAATATAATAATGATTAAAATGAAACAAACGCATGTCGCATATCTAGTTCCAAATGGATATAAAATATAATTCAAGTTATGTAATCATGTTATCTTAGAATAAAATAAACAAGTTACGTCACAAGAATCTTACATCCTTTAAAATAAAAACACTATCCACATGGATATAAAATATAATTCAAGTTATGTAATCATGTTATCTTAGAATAAAATAAACAAGTTACGTCACAAGAATCTTACATCCTTTAAAATAAAAACACTATCCAAATGGATATAAAATATAATTCAAGTTATGTAATCATGTTATCTTAGAATAAAATAAACAAGTTACGTCACAAGAATCTTACATCCTTTAAAATAAAAACACTATCCACATGGATATAAAATATAGTTCAAGTTATGTAATCATGTTATCTTAGAATAAAATAAACAAGTTACGTCACAAGAATCTTATATCCTTTAAAATAAAAACACTATCCACATGGATATAAAATATAGTTCAAGTTATGTAATCACCATATCGTTTAAAATAAAAACAAACACATATTTCATATATCGTAAAATTTATGTCACGTTACCTATCCAACATATCGTTATTCCCAAAATGTGTCATCGGTGTTCAAAAATGATAAACAATCACCTGGTAAAGCTAAAAAATATGAAACGTAATACTTACCCAATCTTAAGAAACGAATCAAATGATACAGGCCAACCAATAGTTTTCACCAGTCTGAACGATATTACCTTTCCCCGATCTCCTAATATTTATTTCTTAAAAAAAAAAAAAAAAAAAAAAATTTTTTTTTTTTTTTACAGGAACATTAAACTTGAAATTTAATTTATCAAGTTAATAATATAATAATGATTAAAATGAAACAAACGCATGTCGCATATCTAGTTCCAAATGGATATAAAATATAATTCAAGTTATGTAATCATGTTATCTTAGAATAAAATAAACAAGTTACGTCACAAGAATCTTACATCCTTTAAAATAAAAACACTATCCTAATGGATATAAAATGTAGTTCAAGTTATGTACACAATATGTAACAGATTTTGTGGTGAAGGCAACTCTTCTGACAAGGATTATACACAATATGTAACAGATTTTGTGATGACTCTTCTGACAAGGATTATACACAATATGTAACAGATTTTGTGGTGACTCTTCTGACAAGGATTATACACAATATGTAACAGATTTTGTGGTGACTCTTCTGACAAGGGTTATACACAATATGTAACAAATTTTTATGGCCTCCAATGGATAATTTTTTTTTCATTCCGGAAATGACGTCATGATTTTTTTATTCCGGAAATGACGTCATTTTTTTAAGACGCTCTGATTGGTTGTCGTGTTTAGAATGCAGTGATTTGATTGGTTGTTTATTTACACAGCTGTGATTTGATTGGCTATCCATTTAGTAATGTAGTGGTTGGATTGGTTCCTGTAGTGGACGAGCTCAATTTTTTTTTCGGGTGGCTATATAAGTAAGTTATTTTTCTGGGGTTGGGCGGGCGGGTAACAGTATGATATAATAATTCAGAGACTACAGACGTACTTACAATGCTCCTAATTATTATTAATAAATAATATGTAATAATTCAATATTACTACTACTACTACTAATAATAATAATAATAATAATAATAATAAAATACTACTAATAATAATAAAATACTAATTTTGTAGAAAATACTAGTATTGTAGAAATAAGTACTTTGACATTGGATAAGATTGTAATAATTAGGAATAAGAACAAAAAATACTAGTATTGTAGAAATAAGTACTTTGACATTGGATAAGATTGTAATAATTAGGAACAAAAAATACTAGTATTGTAGAAATAAGTACTTTGACATTGGATAAGATTGTAATAATTAGGAATAAGAATTAAAAAAATAAGAACAAAAAATATTAGTATTGTAGAAATAAGTACTTTGACATTGTAAGAGTTAAAAAAAACAACTAATTAGAGAACATGGAAATGTAGACCTTAGTATGTAGACTTTTATAAATTATAATATGAAAATACAAAAGCTTTTCCTACAGCCTGCGCTTCGCTTGGCCTCCGGAACGCTTTTGTATTTTCATATTCTAATTTATAAAAGTTTCTATCTTTCCTAACAATAAAAAATAATAATTAAGAGACGTTATTTCTTAATTACAATAATAAAAAAATTCCGTTGGTTCTCATTTAGATCTTTCAAAAGACTGACGAAATAATGTTTTTATGAATATCGGTATGGCATCGGTCTGTGTATATCGTCATCAAATAACGAATGCATCTTGTTGATGCTGATCAAATTAATAAAGTAACAGACATCGCAATGGATATACTAATACATTACACAAATACACTAATACATTACACAAATATATATACACACACACACAACAATTAAATAAACATAAAGGTAAGTGGGGAGGTAAGTTTTGTTTTTAATTTACTGTAATTTCCGTATCTTAGGTAGGAAGAAATATTAGAATGATCCAATAGTTTCTAATTATTGAATAATATCAGGTAGTGTGTTCTCCATTGACGTTATGTTGTATACATAATTGACTGTAGAAGAATTATGTTCGTATGTCTGTAACAAGATAACTCTTGTTACGGGGCTCTGCCAAAGTACACAAAATCCCCCTCCAATTGATCATTATTAATCCACTGCTATACAAAAGTCCTCAAGTTTCTTCTAGAATAGTGTGTGTCACGCAATGGCATAATATGATGTAGTTATAATGTTCTTGACTGCCCCCCATTAGAACTGCAGAATTATAATACTTCCCCTGATTTCATGTTCTTGACTGCCCCCCATTAGAACTGCAGAATTATAATACTTCCCCTGATTTCATGTTCTTGACTGCCCCCATTAGAACTGCAGAATTATAATACTTTTCCTGATTTCATATTCTTGACTGCAATGTTTGTTGGGATTCTTCTCCCAATTATAGTACAATCTACTACTTAAAATGACCTCTATAGAATCTTATCTTACTCACCCCCTTTTTTAATTGTTTTATTGGGTACCAAATCAAAGACCTTTCTCATAATCAATAAAAGTCATGTATGGAAGCCTCACCCACTCTTTCATCTATAATCTGTATAGATGACCTCATCTTTTTTTTTTGAATACCCCTCCATTTCAATAATATTCCCCATCCATTTCAACTACTGTAGACCAATGTCTATAACATACACACACACTAAATACAAGATACTTTTCACTTATACCTTTTCTTGGCCTCCAATAATGAAGTTATCTCACTCACAAGATACTTTTTGTACTCTTCCAACAGATGATGATATGAGCAGCTGTAATAAAGTTTTCTCATCTCAACATTCAGTTCAAGTTATCTCACTCACAAGACTTTTTGTACTTTATAGCTCCTCCTTCACAGATAATGAAATGAACAGCTGTAATAAAGTTTTCTCATCTCAACATTCAGTTCAAGTTATCTCATACACAAGACTTTTTGTACTTTATAGCTCCTCCTTCACAGATAATGATATGAAAAGCTGTAATAAAGTTTTCTCATCTCAACATTCAGTTTAGGTTATCTCATACACAAGACTTTTTATACTTTATAGCCTCCCTTTTTAAAAATAATGATATGAACAGCTGTAATAAAGTTTTCTCATCTCAATATTCAGTTTAGGTTATCTCATACACAAGACTTTTTATACTTTATAGCCCCCTTTTTAAAAATTATCATCAGGAGTAAGAGTCACATGATATGAACAGCTGTAATAAAGTTTTCTCATCTCAATATTCAGTTTAGGTTATCTCATACACAAGACTTTTTATACTTTATAGCCCCCTTCACAGATAATGAAATGAGCAGCTGTATTAAAGTTTTCTCATCTCAACCAACATTCAGTTTAAGTTATCTCATACACAAGACTTTTTGTACTTTATAGCCCCCCTTCACAGATAATGAAATGAGCAGCTGTATTAAAGTTTTCTCATCTCAACCAACATTCAGTTTAAGTTATCTCATACACAAGACTTTGTAAGCCCCCTCCTTTAAAAGATAATGACATGAACAGCTGTATTAAAGTTTTCTCATCTCAAATATTCAGTTCAAGTTATCTCTCACACACAAGACTTTGTAAGCCCCCTCCTTTAAAAGATAATGACATGAACAGCTGTATTAAAGTTTTCTCATCTCAAATATTCAGTTCAAGTTATCTCTCACACACAAGACTTTGTAAGCCCCCTCCTTTAAAAGATAATGACATGAACAGCTGTATTAAAGTTTTCTCATCTCAAATATTCAGTTCAAGTTATCTCTCACACACAAGACTTTGTAAGCCCCCTCCTTTAAAAGATAATGACATGAACAGCTGTATTAAAGTTTTCTCATCTCAATATTCAGTTCAAGTTATCTCACACACAAGACTTTGTAAGCCCCCTCCTTTAAAAGATAATAACATGAACAGCTGTATTAAAGTTTTCTCATCTCAAATATTCAGTTCAAGTTATCTCATACACAAGACTTTGTAAGCCCCTCCTTTAAAAGATAATGACATGAACAGCTGTATTAAAGTTTTCTCATCTCAATATTCAGTTCAAGTTATCTCATACACAAGACTTTGTAAGCCCTCCTTTAAAAGATAATGACATGAACAGCTGTATTAAAGTTTTCTCATCTCAATATTCAGTTCAAGTTATCTCATACACAAGACTTTGTAAGCCCCCTCCTTTAAAAGATAATAACATGAACAGCTGTATTAAAGTTTTCTCATCTCAATATTCAGTTCAAGTTATCTCATACCAACACACACACAAGACTTTTTGTATTTTATAGCCCCCTCCTTTAAAAGATAATGACATGAGCAGCTGTAATAAAGTTTTCTCATCTCAACACACACAAGACTTTTTGTATTTTATAGTCCCCTCCTTTAAAAGATAATGACATGAGCAGCTGTAATAAAGTTTTCTCATCTCAACACACACAAGACTTTTTGTATTTTATAGTCCCCTCCTTTAAAAGATAATGACATGAGCAGATGTAATAAAGTTTTCTCATCTCAACACACACACAAGACTTTTTGTATTTTATAGTCCCCAACAGATAATGACATGAGCAGCTGTAATAAAGTTTTCTCATCTCAACACACACACAAGACTTTTTGTATTTTATAGTCCCCAACAGATAATGACATGAGCAGATGTAATAAAGTTTTCTCATCTCAACACACACACAAGACTTTTTGTATTTTATAGTCCCCAACAGATAATGACATGAACAGCTGTATTAAAGTTTTCTCATCTCAACACACACAAGACTTTTTGTATTTTATAGTCCCCAACAGATAATGACATGAACAGCTGTATTAAAGTTTTCTCATCTCAACACACACAAGACTTTTTGTATTTTATAGTCCCCCCAACAGATAATGATATGAGCAGCTGTAATCAAGTTTTCTCATACCAACACACATGTCCTTTCATCTATTATCTTTTAAGTTACAACTTTACAAATATTATACATAACATATCAAATATAAACCATTAGATAGAAACTTTTATAAATTAGAATATGAAAATGCAAAAAGCGTTCCGGAGGCCAAGCGAAGCGCGGCCGTAGGAAAAGCTTTTGCATTTTCATATTATATGTAATTTATAAAAGTCTACATACTAAGGTCTGCATTCCATTGAACTTTTTTTATTTAAATTTAAAAATGTGATGAATGTGATTTAGTTAAAAATTTGGGTTGATTTCATTCGTAATCACAGTACAACAAACACTTTTATCATAAAAAATTCAAATTATCTTTAAAACAGCTGGTTTGTTACATTTAGCAATATTTAATAATGATCATAAAGTCAGTTTTAGTCTCACAAATAGTTTAAATTTAAAAAAGTAAGTGAATATTGTCAAATTTCATATAACGGCAAGGAAAGATTAGATTTCCGAGAAACCATTTTGATAACAAATAGGAAGATAATGATACTTATACTGACTTTTGGGAACGGTTATTGTATACTGACACTAATAACAGACTGTTAAGTGAGTTTAAACTTCAGTTCTATGCTTAAATTAAAAATGTAACTGAAAATTTGGGTTGATTTCATTTGTAACGCCACGATACGGGGGTGGGGAATCAAATTATCTTAAAAACAGCTGGTTTGTTACATTTAGCAATATTTAATAATGATCATAATGTCAGTTAATGATCATAAAGTCAGTTTAAATCTCACAAATAGTTTAAATTTAAAAAAATAGGTGAATATTGTCAAATTTCATATAACGGCAAGGAAAGATTAGATTTCCGAGAAAACCATTTTTTCACAAATAGTAAAATAATGATACTTATACTGACTTTTGGGAACGGTTATTGTATACTGACACTAATAACAGACTGTTAAGTGATTTTAAACTTCAATTCTATGCTTAAATTAAAAATGTAACTGAAAATTTGGGTTGATTTCATTTGTAACGCCACAATACGGGGGTGAGGAATCAAATTATCTTAAAAACAGATGGTTTGTTTGATTGATCAATATCTAATAATGATCATAAAGTCAGTTTTAGTCTCACAAATAGTTTAAATTTAAAAAAATAGGTGAATATTGTCAAATTTCATATATCGGCAAGGAAAGATTAGATTTCCGAGAAAACCATTTTTTCACAAATAGTAAAATAATGATACTTATACTGACTTTTGGGAACGGTTATTGTATACTGACACTAATAACAGACTGTTAAGTGATTTAAAACTTCAATTCTATGCTTAAATTAAAAATGTAACTGAAAATTTGGGTTGATTTCATTTGTAAAAGATCACACATTAGGATAGGGGAATTATCTTAAAACAGCTGGTTTGTTACATTTAGCAATCTTTAATAATGATCATAAAGTCAGTTTTAATCTCACAAATAGTTTAAATAAAAAAAATATATAGGTGAATATTGTCAAATTTCATATAACGGCAAGGAAGATTCCGAGAAAACCATTTTGATAACTTAAGTTAAAAATGTAACTGAAAATTTGGGTTGATATGAGCAGTTGTATTTTGATATGAGCAGTTGTATTAAAGTTTTCTCATCTCAATATTCAGTTTAAGTTATCTCATGCCAACACACAATACTTTTTGACCTTATAGGCCCCCTCTCCTTCACAGATGCCCAAACAATATAATGAAGACTATTAAGTGATTTTTAAACACTATATTCTGTGTTTAAATTAAACAAAAATAGTTCAAAATTGATTGATTTCACTTGTAATCATATTTTTTAAAAACACACGGAGGCTTTAGAAGCTGAATTGCCCCCCTTTTTTTCTTTTTCTTCTTTAATCTCATAAAAACGTTTTAAAGTTAAATAGAGTAAAGAAATTACGATTTGCAGAGGGAATAACATTTAGCCTGAATAGAATCTGACAAAGTGAATACAGAGGGAATAATATATTATTGTTAAAAGCATTTTTTGAGAATTAACAAAAGCGGATAACAGTTGTAGAAATGAATACTGGCCGGAAAAAAATTCGTTATCTTAATGCAATTTTTTTTTTTAAAAAAAAAGGATAAGATTCTCAATAATAAAGTCTTGTCTCAACGTCTGACTTTATCAAAAAAAAAAATTTACTTACAATTTATTCTGAAACGATACCTTCAGGAAGATGCGTGCGATGCCGTCAACAAACACTTTTTTTCCGTCCAACTTGATTCCTATCCTTTCTCAAGCGTCAATGTCGCTGTACTTTATGTTACCGTAAGAGATATCAGGCAAAACTGAAGTAGTTAGTGCTGAAAACTTTCATATTTATACATTTATATTTTACTGAAAAAACACATAATTCTTAGAATACGGTCAAAGATTCAAGTTCTTTTTGCTGTGTGTCTTTCCGTGAAAGAACGATTACGCGATAATAAACATTCTCAAAATGCTTTAGTTTATTTCCAAATCGGGGGAAAACCAGTTACACCATAACACATTACGCATGGCAGCTTCCGACACACAAGATTACCGAGTTATTTCAAGTTTCTGAGAATTAGAATAGGAAGGGAATTTCATTTATGCAATGATCTCAAAATGCTTTAGTTTATTTCCAAATCGGGGGAAAACCAGTTACACCATAACATTTTTTATTTCAAGTTTCTGAGAATTAGAATAGGAAGGGAATTTCATTTATGCAATGATCTCAAAATGCTTTAGTTTATTTCCAAATCGGGGGAAAACCAGTTACACCATAACATTTTTTATTTCAAGTTTCTGAGAATTAGAATAGGAAGGGAATTTCATTTATGCAATGATCTCAAAATGCTTTAGTTTATTTCCAAATCGGGGGAAAACCAGTTACACCATAACATTTTTATTTCAAGTTTCTGAGAATTAGAATAGGAAGGGAATTGCCTTTACGCAACGTTCTCAAAATGCTTTAGTTTATTTCCAAATCGGGGGAAAACCAGTTACACCATAACATTTTTTATTTCAAGTTTCTGAGAATTAGAATAGGAAGGGAATTTCATTTATGCAACGATCTCAAAATGCTTTAGTTTATTTCCAAATCGGGGGAAAACCAGTTACACCATAACATTTTTTATTTCAAGTTTCTGAGAATTAGAATAGGAAGGGAATTTCATTTATGCAATGATCTCAAAATGCTTTAGTTTATTTCCAAATCGGGGGAAAACCAGTTACACCATAACATTTTTTATTTCAAGTTTCTGAGAATTAGAATAGGAAGGGAATTGCCTTTACGCAACGTTCTCAAAATGCTTTAGTTTATTTCCAAATCGGGGGAAAACCAGTTACACCATAACATTTTTTATTTCAAGTTTCTGAGAATTAGAATAGGAAGGGAATTGCCTTTACGCAATGATCTCAAAATGCTTTAGTTTATTTCCAAATCGGGGGAAAACCAGTTACACCATAACATTTTTTATTTCAAGTTTCTGAGAATTAGAATAGGAAGGGAATTTCATTTATGCAATGATCTCAAAATGCTTTAGTTTATTTCCAAATCGGGGGAAAACCAGTTACACCATAACATTTTTTATTTCAAGTTTCTGAGAATTAGAATAGGAAGGGAATTGCCTTTACGCAACGGTAAACGTTCTCAAAATGCTTTAGTTTATTTCCAAATCGGGGGAAAACCAGTTACACCATAACATTTTATTTTTCAAGTTTCTGAGAATTAGAATAGGAAGGGAATTGCCTTTACGCAATGATCTCAAAATGCTTTAGTTTATTTCCAAATCGGGGGAAAACCAGTTACACCATAACATTTTTTATTTCAAGTTTCTGAGAATTAGAATAGGAAGGGAATTTCATTTATGCAATGATCTCAAAATGCTTTAGTTTATTTCCAAATCGGGGGAAAACCAGTTACACCATAACATTTTTTATTTCAAGTTTCTGAGAATTAGAATAGGAAGGGAATTGCCTTTACGCAACGGTAAACGTTCTCAAAATGCTTTAGTTTATTTCCAAATCGGGGGAAAACCAGTTACACCATAACATTTTATTTTTCGCATCGCAACTGTCGACACACAAGACCGTGATTACAGAGTTTTACAAGTTTCTGAGAATTAGAATAGGAAGGGAATTGCCTTTATGAATAACATTATCTTGACTATAAAAGCAGAATCACGACTCTAAGTAACATAAAGTACAGCGACATTGACGCTTGAGAAAGGATAGGAATCAAGTTGGACGGAAAAAAAGTGTTTGTTGACGGCATCGCACGCATCTTCCTGAAGGTATCGTTTCAGAATAAATTGTAAGTAAATTTTTTTTTTGATAAAGTCAGACGTTGAGACAAGACTTTATTATTGAGAATCTTATCCTTTTTTTTTTAAAAAAAAAAATTGCATTAAGATAACGAATTTTTTTCCGGCCAGTATTCATTTCTACAACTGTTATCCGCTTTTGTTAATTCTCAAAAAATGCTTTTAACAATAATATATTATTCCCTCTGTATTCACTTTGTCAGATTCTATTCAGGCTAAATGTTATTCCCTCTGCAAATCGTAATTTCTTTACTCTATTTAACTTTAAAACGTTTTTATGAGATTAAAGAAGAAAAAGAAAAAAAGGGGGCAATTCAGCTTCTAAAGCCTCCGTGTGTTTTTAAAAAATATGATTACAAGTGAAATCAATCAATTTTGAACTATTTTTGTTTAATTTAAACACAGAATATAGTGTTTAAAAATCACTTAATAGTCTTCATTATATTGTTTGGGCATCTGTGAAGGAGAGGGGGGCCTATAAGGTCAAAAAGTATTGTGTGTTGGCATGAGATAACTTAAACTGAATATTGAGATGAGAAAACTTTAATACAACTGCTCATATCAAAATACAACTGCTCATATCAACCCAAATTTTCAGTTACATTTTTAACTTAAGTTATCAAAATGGTTTTCTCGGAATCTTCCTTGCCGTTATATGAAATTTGACAATATTCACCTATATATTTTTTTATTTAAACTATTTGTGAGATTAAAACTGACTTTATGATCATTATTAAAGATTGCTAAATGTAACAAACCAGCTGTTTTAAGATAATTCCCCTATCCTAATGTGTGATCTTTTACAAATGAAATCAACCCAAATTTTCAGTTACATTTTTAATTTAAGCATAGAATTGAAGTTTTAAATCACTTAACAGTCTGTTATTAGTGTCAGTATACAATAACCGTTCCCAAAAGTCAGTATAAGTATCATTATTTTACTATTTGTGAAAAAATGGTTTTCTCGGAAATCTAATCTTTCCTTGCCGATATATGAAATTTGACAATATTCACCTATTTTTTTAAATTTAAACTATTTGTGAGACTAAAACTGACTTTATGATCATTATTAGATATTGATCAATCAAACAAACCATCTGTTTTTAAGATAATTTGATTCCTCACCCCGTATTGTGGCGTTACAAATGAAATCAACCCAAATTTTCAGTTACATTTTTAATTTAAGCATAGAATTGAAGTTTAAAATCACTTAACAGTCTGTTATTAGTGTCAGTATACAATAACCGTTCCCAAAAGTCAGTATAAGTATCATTATTTTACTATTTGTGAAAAAATGGTTTTCTCGGAAATCTAATCTTTCCTTGCCGTTATATGAAATTTGACAATATTCACCTATTTTTTTAAATTTAAACTATTTGTGAGATTTAAACTGACTTTATGATCATTAACTGACATTATGATCATTATTAAATATTGCTAAATGTAACAAACCAGCTGTTTTTAAGATAATTTGATTCCCCACCCCCGTATCGTGGCGTTACAAATGAAATCAACCCAAATTTTCAGTTACATTTTTAATTTAAGCATAGAACTGAAGTTTAAACTCACTTAACAGTCTGTTATTAGTGTCAGTATACAATAACCGTTCCCAAAAGTCAGTATAAGTATCATTATCTTCCTATTTGTTATCAAAATGGTTTTCTCGGAAATCTAATCTTTCCTTGCCGTTATATGAAATTTGACAATATTCACTTACTTTTTAAATTTAAACTATTTGTGAGACTAAAACTGACTTTATGATCATTATTAAATATTGCTAAATGTAACAAACCAGCTGTTTTAAAGATAATTTGAATTTTTTATGATAAAAGTGTTTGTTGTACTGTGATTACGAATGAAATCAACCCAAATTTTTAACTAAATCACATTCATCACATTTTTAAATTTAAATAAAAAAAGTTCAATGGAATGCAGACCTTAGTATGTAGACTTTTATAAATTACATATAATATGAAAATGCAAAAGCTTTTCCTACGGCCGCGCTTCGCTTGGCCTCCGGAACGCTTTTGCATTTTCATATTCTAATTTATAAAAGTTTCTATCTAATGGTTTATATTTGATATGTTATGTATAATATTTGTAAAGTTGTAACTTAAAAGATAATAGATGAAAGGACATGTGTGTTGGTATGAGAAAACTTGATTACAGCTGCTCATATCATTATCTGTTGGGGGGACTATAAAATACAAAAAGTCTTGTGTGTGTTGAGATGAGAAAACTTTAATACAGCTGTTCATGTCATTATCTGTTGGGGACTATAAAATACAAAAAGTCTTGTGTGTGTTGAGATGAGAAAACTTTAATACAGCTGTTCATGTCATTATCTGTTGGGGACTATAAAATACAAAAAGTCTTGTGTGTGTGTTGAGATGAGAAAACTTTATTACATCTGCTCATGTCATTATCTGTTGGGGACTATAAAATACAAAAAGTCTTGTGTGTGTGTTGAGATGAGAAAACTTTATTACAGCTGCTCATGTCATTATCTGTTGGGGACTATAAAATACAAAAAGTCTTGTGTGTGTGTTGAGATGAGAAAACTTTATTACATCTGCTCATGTCATTATCTTTTAAAGGAGGGGACTATAAAATACAAAAAGTCTTGTGTGTGTTGAGATGAGAAAACTTTATTACAGCTGCTCATGTCATTATCTTTTAAAGGAGGGGACTATAAAATACAAAAAGTCTTGTGTGTGTTGAGATGAGAAAACTTTATTACAGCTGCTCATGTCATTATCTTTTAAAGGAGGGGGCTATAAAATACAAAAAGTCTTGTGTGTGTGTTGGTATGAGATAACTTGAACTGAATATTGAGATGAGAAAACTTTAATACAGCTGTTCATGTTATTATCTTTTAAAGGAGGGGGCTTACAAAGTCTTGTGTATGAGATAACTTGAACTGAATATTGAGATGAGAAAACTTTAATACAGCTGTTCATGTCATTATCTTTTAAAGGAGGGGGCTTACAAAGTCTTGTGTATGAGATAACTTGAACTGAATATTGAGATGAGAAAACTTTAATACAGCTGTTCATGTCATTATCTTTTAAAGGAGGGGGCTTACAAAGTCTTGTGTATGAGATAACTTGAACTGAATATTTGAGATGAGAAAACTTTAATACAGCTGTTCATGTTATTATCTTTTAAAGGAGGGGGCTTACAGTATAAAAAGTCTTGTGTGTGAGATAACTTGAACTGAATATTGAGATGAGAAAACTTTAATACAGCTGTTCATGTCATTATCTTTTAAAGGAGGGGGCTTACAAAGTCTTGTGTGTGAGAGATAACTTGAACTGAATATTTGAGATGAGAAAACTTTAATACAGCTGTTCATGTCATTATCTTTTAAAGGAGGGCTTACAAAGTCTTGTGTGTGAGAGATAACTTGAACTGAATATTTGAGATGAGAAAACTTTAATACAGCTGTTCATGTCATTATCTTTTAAAGGAGGGGCTTACAAAGTCTTGTGTGTGAGAGATAACTTGAACTGAATATTTGAGATGAGAAAACTTTAATACAGCTGTTCATGTCATTATCTTTTAAAGGAGGGGGCTTACAAAGTCTTGTGTATGAGATAACTTAAACTGAATGTTGGTTGAGATGAGAAAACTTTAATACAGCTGCTCATTTCATTATCTGTGAAGGGGGGCTATAAAGTACAAAAAAGTCTTGTGTATGAGATAACTTAAACTGAATGTTGGTTGAGATGAGAAAACTTTAATACAGCTGCTCATTTCATTATCTGTGAAGGGGGGCTATAAAGTATAAAAAGTCTTGTGTATGAGATAACCTAAACTGAATATTGAGATGAGAAAACTTTATTACAGCTGTTCATATCATGTGACTCTTACTCCTGATGATAATTTTTAAAAAGGGGGGCTATAAAGTATAAAAAGTCTTGTGTATGAGATAACCTAAACTGAATATTGAGATGAGAAAACTTTATTACAGCTGTTCATATCATTATTTTTAAAAAGGAGGCTATAAAGTATAAAAAGTCTTGTGTATGAGATAACCTAAACTGAATGTTGAGATGAGAAAACTTTATTACAGCTTTTCATATCATTATCTGTGAAGGAGGAGCTATAAAGTACAAAAAGTCTTGTGTATGAGATAACTTGAACTGAATGTTGAGATGAGAAAACTTTATTACAGCTGTTCATTTCATTATCTGTGAAGGAGGAGCTATAAAGTACAAAAAGTCTTGTGAGTGAGATAACTTGAACTGAATGTTGAGATGAGAAAACTTTATTACAGCTGCTCATATCATCATCTGTTGGAAGAGTACAAAAAGTATCTTGTGAGTGAGATAACTTCATTATTGGAGGCCAAGAAAAGGTATAAGTGAAAAGTATCTTGTATTTAGTGTGTGTGTATGTTATAGACATTGGTCTACAGTAGTTGAAATGGATGGGAATATTATTGAAATGGAGGGGTATTCAAAAAAAAAGATGAGGTCATCTATACAGATTATAGATGAAAGAGTGGGTGAGGCTTCCATACATGACTTTTATTGATTATGAGAAAGGTCTTTGATTTGGTACCCAATAAAACAATTAAAAAAGGGGGGTGAGTAAGATAAGATTCTATAGAGGTCATTTTAAGTAGTAGATTGTACTATAATTGGGAGAAGAATCCCAACAAACATTGCAGTCAAGAATATGAAATCAGGAAAAGTATTATAATTCTGCAGTTCTAATGGGGGGCAGTCAAGAACATGAAATCAGGGGAAGTATTATAATTCTGCAGTTCTAATGGGGGGCAGTCAAGAACATGAAATCAGGGGAAGTATTATAATTCTGCAGTTCTAATGGGGGCAGTCAAGAACATTATAACTACATCATATTATGCCATTGCGTGACACACACTATTCTAGAAGAAACTTGAGGACTTTTGTATAGCAGTGGATTAATAATGATCAATTGGAGGGGGATTTTGTGTACTTTGGCAGAGCCCCGTAACAAGAGTTATCTTGTTACAGACATACGAACATAATTCTTCTACAGTCAATTATGTATACAACATAACGTCAATGGAGAACACACTACCTGATATTATTCAATAATTAGAAACTATTGGATCATTCTAATATTTCTTCCTACCTAAGATACGGAAATTACAGTAAATTAAAAACAAAACTTACCTCCCCACTTACCTTTATGTTTATTTAATTGTTGTGTGTGTGTGTATATATATTTGTGTAATGTATTAGTGTATTTGTGTAATGTATTAGTATATCCATTGCGATGTCTGTTACTTTATTAATTTGATCAGCATCAACAAGATGCATTCGTTATTTGATGACGATATACACAGACCGATGCCATACCGATATTCATAAAAACATTATTTCGTCAGTCTTTTGAAAGATCTAAATGAGAACCAACGGAATTTTTTTATTATTGTAATTAAGAAATAACGTCTCTTAATTATTATTTTTTATTGTTAGGAAAGATAGAAACTTTTATAAATTAGAATATGAAAATACAAAAGCGTTCCGGAGGCCAAGCGAAGCGCAGGCTGTAGGAAAAGCTTTGTATTTTCATATTATAATTTATAAAAGTCTACATACTAAGGTCTACATTTCCATGTTCTCTAATTAGTTGTTTTTTTTAACTCTTACAATGTCAAAGTACTTATTTCTACAATACTAATATTTTTTTGTTCTTATTTTTTTAATTCTTATTCCTAATTATTACAATCTTATCCAATGTCAAAGTACTTATTTCTACAATACTAGTATTTTTTGTTCCTAATTATTACAATCTTATCCAATGTCAAAGTACTTATTTCTACAATACTAGTATTTTTTGTTCTTATTCCTAATTATTACAATCTTATCCAATGTCAAAGTACTTATTTCTACAATACTAGTATTTTCTACAAAATTAGTATTTTATTATTATTAGTAGTATTTTATTATTATTATTATTATTATTATTATTAGTAGTAGTAGTAGTAATATTGAATTATTACATATTATTTATTAATAATAATTAGGAGCATTGTAAGTACGTCTGTAGTCTCTGAATTATTATATCATACTGTTACCCGCCCGCCCAACCCCAGAAAAATAACTTACTTATATAGCCACCCGAAAAAAAATTGAGCTCGTCCACTACAGGAACCAATCCAACCACTACATTACTAAATGGATAGCCAATCAAATCACAGCTGTGTAAATAAACAACCAATCAAATCACTGCATTCTAAACACGACAACCAATCAGAGCGTCTTAAAAAAATGACGTCATTTCCGGAATAAAAAAAATCATGACGTCATTTCCGGAATGAAAAAAAAATTATCCATTGGAGGCCATAAAAATTTGTTACATATTGTGTATAACCCTTGTCAGAAGAGTCACCACAAAATCTGTTACATATTGTGTATAATCCTTGTCAGAAGAGTCACCACAAAATCTGTTACATATTGTGTATAATCCTTGTCAGAAGAGTCATCACAAAATCTGTTACATATTGTGTATAATCCTTGTCAGAAGAGTTGCCTTCACCACAAAATCTGTTACATATTGTGTACATAACTTGAACTACATTTTATATCCATTAGGATAGTGTTTTTATTTTAAAGGATGTAAGATTCTTGTGACGTAACTTGTTTATTTTATTCTAAGATAACATGATTACATAACTTGAATTATATTTTATATCCATTTGGAACTAGATATGCGACATGCGTTTGTTTCATTTTAATCATTATTATATTATTAACTTGATAAATTAAATTTCAAGTTTAATGTTCCTGTAAAAAAAAAAAAAATTTTTTTTTTTTTTTTTTAAGAAATAAATATTAGGAGATCGGGGAAAGGTAATATCGTTCAGACTGGTGAAAACTATTGGTTGGCCTGTATCATTTGATTCGTTTCTTAAGATTGGGTAAGTATTACGTTTCATATTTTTTAGCTTTACCAGGTGATTGTTTATCATTTTTGAACACCGATGACACATTTTGGGAATAACGATATGTTGGATAGGTAACGTGACATAAATTTTACGATATATGAAATATGTGTTTGTTTTTATTTTAAACGATATGGTGATTACATAACTTGAACTATATTTTATATCCATGTGGATAGTGTTTTTATTTTAAAGGATATAAGATTCTTGTGACGTAACTTGTTTATTTTATTCTAAGATAACATGATTACATAACTTGAACTATATTTTATATCCATGTGGATAGTGTTTTTATTTTAAAGGATGTAAGATTCTTGTGACGTAACTTGTTTATTTTATTCTAAGATAACATGATTACATAACTTGAATTATATTTTATATCCATTTGGATAGTGTTTTTATTTTAAAGGATGTAAGATTCTTGTGACGTAACTTGTTTATTTTATTCTAAGATAACATGATTACATAACTTGAATTATATTTTATATCCATGTGGATAGTGTTTTTATTTTAAAGGATGTAAGATTCTTGTGACGTAACTTGTTTATTTTATTCTAAGATAACATGATTACATAACTTGAATTATATTTTATATCCATTTGGAACTAGATATGCGACATGCGTTTGTTTCATTTTAATCATTATTATATTATTAACTTGATAAATTAAATTTCAAATTTAATGTTCCTGTTTTTTTTTTTTTTTTTTTTTTTTTTTTTTTTTTTTTTTTTTTTTTAAGAATTAAATATTAGGAGAGAATTTTTTCCCAAAAGTAAAATGAGATGATTTTTTGTCTCTGGGAAAACGTTATCTATAATAGTATAGAATGTAATCTATGGTATATTAAAATAATACGAAAAGGTATTCCATAATATGGTATCAAGTATTCTCTTTGGTGAGAAGCATCGGTTAACATGCCATGGAAATATACTTCATACGCTACGTTTCGTGAGACTGGGTAAGTTTTGTATTGTATTATTTAAAGTTATCAGATTGATATGTTGTTTTCAAAATTTCAACAAGGTTGTTTTATGATGTCATATTTTAAGATACAATCTAAACGTGTATTGGAAATCTAATTTTCATTCTTGGGATATGCGACATTTGTTTATTTTATTTTAAAGAATGATGTGAAGTTTCCTTTTCTTGTGACATAATCTGTAATAACCTCTCGTGGATTCCTTTTAGAACATCTTGTGCGTTTAGTTAATTCGCGCAAGACTCTGAACCTATTCAGAGAAAGATACCGATGTTGAATATTTTTCATGTCGTAAGACGGTAGCAGCTAGTGTACACTCACTCAAACGCTCGCTAAACAATCCTATGGTCATAGAACAATTCGGGGTGCACAAGCTTGCAAGTAGGGTGAGTGTTTCCAAAGTGCTAGAAAGGACCAACTGGTTCATAGTACGCTGCGAACGATGACCCGTTGTTGAAAAAGTCAACATGTCACGGTATCTAGGTTTTCTAAAAGTTATCCATGAGTTCACCCTTTCATGGGGTCATTATATGTTACAAGATGGGAGATTTTTTATGCATGTATATTATACCTTTGCTTATGTTATAAATATATCATTTATCGAAAAAGACGGGTTGCCTTCACCATAATATCTGTTCTTATTTTTTTAATTCTTATTCCTAATTATTACAATCTTATCCAATGTCAAAGTACTTATTTCTACAATACTAGTATTTTTTGTTCCTAATTATTACAATCTTATCCAATGTCAAAGTACTTATTTCTACAATACTAGTATTTTTTGTTCCTAATTATTACAATCTTATCCAATGTCAAAGTACTTATTTCTACAATACTAGTATTTTTTGTTCCTAATTATTACAATCTTATCCAATGTCAAAGTATTAATTTCTACAAAATTAGTATTTTATTATTAGTAGTATTTTATTATTATTAGTAGTATTTTATTATTATTATTATTAGTAGTAGTAGTAGTAATATTAAATTATTACATATTATTTATTAATAATAATTAGGAGCATTGTAAGTACGTCTGTAGTCTCTGAATTATTATATCATACTGTTACCCGCCCGCCCAACCCCAGAAAAATAACTTACTTATATAGCCACCCGAAAAAAAAAAAAAATTGAGCTCGTCCACTACAGGAACCAATCCAACCACTACATTACTAAATGGATAGCCAATCAAATCACAGCTGTGTAAATAAACAACCAATCAAATCACTGCATTCTAAACACGACAACCAATCAGAGCGTCTTAAAAAAATGACGTCATTTCCGGAATAAAAAAAATCATGACGTCATTTCCGGAATGAAAAAAATTATCCATTGGAGGCCATAAAAATTTGTTACATATTGTGTATAACCCTTGTCAGAAGAGTCACCACAAAATCTAAACAGATATTGTGTATAATCCTTGTCAGAAGAGTCACCACAAAATCTGGATTTAAAAAAGTATAACATTATAAATCCTGAGAAAACTCTTCCATTATACTTGGTGGTTTTATTATTTTGATTCGATAAAACCAGTCACATTCAATGACACTATCTTTCAAAATTCTTTGAAATACCACGCATTGGAAAATATCTTTCAATCACTAAACTAGGGGGGACAAGAAAGTAACGGATAAATATTATTTCGTCAGTCTTTTTAAAAGATCTAAATGTTTTGAGAACCAATTTGAAGAGAAAAAAGATTAATTCATGACAAAATAGAGGAAATTATTATACAATTTATAACTCTATGGAACGAAATATATATTATAAAAACTTTTATCAATTATAATATGAAACCGTTCCGGAGGCCAATATTTTTGTTTATTCCTAATTATCACAATCTTTTCTAATAACTTACTTTTATATAGGCGATACTACCCAGAAAAATAATTGAGCTCGTCCAAGAACCAATCCAATCATTAGTAAACAACCAATCAAATCACAGCATTCTGAACACGACAACCAATCAGAGCGTCTTAAAGAATGACGTCATTTCCGGAATGAAAAATATATCCATTGGAATGAAATGGCCATCATATTGGGTACATCAGACGGGTTGCCTTCACCAAAATATCTAACATATATTGTGTACATCAGACGGGTTACCTTCACCGTAAAATCTGTTACATATTGTGTACATCAGACGGGTTGCCTTCACCGTAAAATCTGTTACATATTGTGTACATCAGACGGGTTGCCTACACCTAACATATATTGTGTACATCAGACCGGCTGCCTTCACCACAAATCTTTCGATATTGTGTACATCAGACGGGATCCCTATTAGACGGGGTCCTATGTGATTAAAAGAATTCTAACCAGTTCAGACGAGTTGTCTTCACCTTATTTTTTGTTCGGATATATATTGGAGAGACTGTATTTCTACCGAAATTCTAGCACAGTTTCAAGGCCTCAACCATAAAAAGGTTTTAGGTCAAGAGGGCCACAGCCTAAACTTGAGAGCTGCTGTACATCTTAATGCAGATTATGCCATTAAGGCGTGGAAGTATTTATATAATATGCTACACAGTTTAATTGTAATTTTTTCCCTTATAGTTCGCTTTAGTTTATGAGAAATATAGCTGTAGAGCCAGACATATTATCAATTCTTAAATCTTTGATTATATCTTAGATAATACCCTAGATTATACCTTTTGATTCCCGCCGTATAGCCAGCTACCGCCCGCCTTTACTATGAGATATGGCTATCGAGGCGGCTGAAGGCGTCCATGCTTAGAAGAATTATTACATCGACCAAACTCTGTCCAGTACACGGAAATAAAAATTGAAACAGCAAAACTTTAGTATTCCATTTTCCATTTGATTCGCGGATTTCCGATAGCATTCCGTTCAGGGTCCTCATGCGGACCACGTGCTGCCTTTCCCCGTTTCCACAATGCTTTCCGCGAGACCCGGTGGACAAATGAATCCTCCTACCCGTCCGTTACGCTGTACCTCTGAGGTACCCACTGACTTTACGTCAACCAGTTGTCCGAACTTGGACCCTCTCTCCGCGACGACCGAAGCTCCGACTGTTCTCCGCTAGACTACCTTGGCCATTCCGGTAATCACCTACGCATGCGCAAAAAAAAAAACCGAAGAGCTATAGTCATCCCGGCCAGCACGTGAAATACCTGAGACCAGGAATGCCGTCGGATACCCGCAGGCGATCACAACCTTGCATGTATTTGTACACTAAAGCGGTAAGACAACTTCTCTAACAGAAAATCTCGCACACGCTTAGTTGAAATACTGAAGCATAAAATCTACATTGACACATTAATTTTCAGCGTAAATGCCACTTTTTCTGTCCATGTAAATTCGACGTCGAATTTCCGTGAAAATTTTCAACGTTTTATCGTTTCAACGTTTTCACCCAATTTCAACATTGAATTTACATAGCTGTGCTACCGTGGGAGTGTCTGACCATAAGTCTTAAACAACCCTTAGAAATATAGCAAGCTAGGAGATTTGGGCTAGAGTGCCCGATAGGAAAGTGACACGGAAGCGATGTAGAAAGGGGGGAGGAAGACGCCCTTATTTATTACCAGGGGGCCAGTACCCTGGGTCCGACGGCTTAACGTGCACATCCGACGCACGGCGGGTATTTAGTGGTTCGAACGTTTGTACCTGACCATGATCAAACTTGAGGTTATCTCTATGGCAATCACGAACTCTGACTACTAGGCCACCAGGGGTCCATAATGTCTTAGGATGGTATTAAAAACAGCCAGTCAGGTAAAAGAATGCCTAGCCACCCCGGTGGCGCAGTGGTCTAAGGCTCTAGCCTCTGATCATTCGTCCGTAAGGGGTCCGGGTTCGAATCCCGGTCAGGCATGGATGTTGTGTTTGTCTTACGGCATTGGCTCTCTCCCTTCCCTGGAACCAGTGACCCTAAATTAGGGACGGGCGACTGCTTATAGCCCATTGAGTTGCTCACGGTGGTCGTTAAACATCCAATCAAAAAAAAAAAGAATGCCTATGATTGGATGTAACAACTGATACGCGGCTGACGTGAATTTGAATGTGTTTGCTAAACCCATATTTTATGGCACATTTTAAAAGCAAATGTAGGTACAGAAAAAGCTGAAACATTTTCGAAATCTCCTTTAAATTTCGTATCTAAATGTCATATAAATGATAAAATAACTATGAAAATTGGTTAGTTGAAAAAAGACTTAAAGCTTAAAAATTCGCGTTTTTTTAGACGATGCGATATTTTTGTTCACCACTGTATGTAGGGAAAAGTCAATACAAACCGTTTTATTTTTATTTCTGGTAACTAAAGGTTTAAGAATGAACACGTGCTAATATATACGTACAGGGGCGTCACTAGACTTCGAAATCAGGATGGGCAACGGGTGGGCGAGCATTATTTTTGATGGGGCAAGCTTGATAGCAACTTTTTTTTATGAAACTCTGAAAAAGCGAATTTTTAATGCGATTTTTATTGAAATTTAAACGACCACCGTGAGCAACTCAGTGGTTGCTTACGGTGATCGTTTAAATTTCATTCAAAAAATTAATTCCAATCATAAAATTAGCGATTCAGAATTCGATTGATATAATACCGATTCGTACCGTATTTTTAGAGGACAACACCTATTGAAAAGATTGAGACATACTTCCTCCGATGACTGAGGTAACGTTTGGATTGGCACGCTATTGTACAAGACTTTAGTAAATACATATAGTTGAAATAACATAGGTATCATGCATAAAGGGTCTGCGGACCCAGTGGCGCAGTGGTCTAAGCGATGTCCTCTGATCATTCATCTGAAAGGGGTCCGGGTTCCAATCCCAGTGAGGCATGGATGTTGTGTTTGTCTTACGGCACTGGCTCTCTCCTTTCCCTGGGACCAGTGACCCTAAATTAGGGACGAGCGACTGCTTATAGCCCATTGAGTTGCTCACGGTGGTCGTTAAACCTCCAATCAAAAAAAAAAGGGTATCTTGTAAACAACGTGAAATTCACACGCCTTGCGGCTTCACGGTTAAGAGACTCGGGGACTTTTTTTTTTTTTTTTTTGATTGGAGGTTTAACGACCACCGTGAGCAACTCAATGGGCTATAAGCAGTCGCCCGTCCCTAATTTAGGGTCACTGGTTCCAGGGAAGGGAGAGAGCCAGTGCCGTAAGACAAACACTACATCCATGCCTCACGGAATTCGAACCCGGACCCCTTTCGGACGAATGATCAGAGGCCATCGCTTAGACCACTGCGCCACCGGGGCGGCGACTCGGGGAATCTCCGGAAGTATTATTCTAACTTCCTTGATTATACCAACTCGATGAATATACCCCATCGAGTTGATCACGGCGGTCATTAAACCTTCCAACAAGGCTAAAATATTAGGGACCGAAGACTGTTTACATCCCCCTGTGTTGCTCACAGTGGACCTTACATGCCCAAATAATAATAATAATAATAATAATGCCGCCCCGGTGAAGCAGTGGTCTAATAACTCGCTTCTGATAATTCGGCCAATATGGGTCTGGGTTCTTTTTTCTTTCTTTCTTTTCTTTTTTTTTGACGTTTAACGACCACCGTGAGCAACTCAATGGGCTATAACAAGGCCATCTTTATACCTCACCAGGCCTGCAACAAGGTCACATGACCTGCCCATGACGTCACAATCGTAGGGCAACTCTTTTTCAGTGGACCTACGGATTTGACTCGTTTCGTAGTTTGTCCATATTATATTCGTTCTTGTTGGCCTGTTATGCTGTTCCAGTGAACGTTGTTTGGATATTTACAGCGCGTTTTAAGGTTATTATTGATATTTTCAGTGGTACGGTACGTTTCTCTTCTTCTATTAGTATTCAGTAGTAAAATTTTATAAATTTTAGCTGTTGACTGAACGTCACTTAATTCTTTTGAAGTGCAGATTTAACATTTCTAAATGCTCTTATTGGTGCGATGTAATTTATACATTTTAGAGATGTTATTTTATACTTTTTGTTATATGTATTATGTGCATGCTGGAAATGGTACAAGTTACAGTAAATCGTTGTTGAAGTGAGCTTAGAAATGGGTGCATGATTCTGAAGTCATGAAAAATCATTTCTTTATTCTGTAAAAGTTCGCCATGAATAATGGTAGAATTACAAGAAATTACGAAATTTTTGTTTTAAGCAGTATGTCTTACTAGTTAGTTGTTCAATGAATTTGAAACTGATAATTTGGAATTTCAAAACGTATTTTCTATTGTACGCCACCAGTAATTCTGTATTTAAGCCTACACACATAGCTTTCATTCTTGCGTTCTGGGCTTATTGTGGATGTATTTTGCCTTTTGAAAATCTTGGAGACTTGTTATGATTGTCAAGTTATTCAAAAACTCATTTCCTCCTTATTTATATTTCTTTTCCCTCCGAGAACTGCGAAAGCGTATTTATATATGATTACTAAAAATTATGAAGTTGCACTAAATGTTTTAAAAAGTGTTCAAAAAATTTTTTTTAAGAAATTCGCCGTAATGGCATACCTTCTAAGTATTGTGGATCATGTGATCTGCGGGTTGGAAAAAGTTTTTTACTGAAATTTGTTACACATCTGGAAGTTCATGAGACTTACTTACGGAATCGGTTGTAATGCCCATTCTAGCGCTATGGAAATATTCCGGGCCGCCCCGGTGGCGCAGTGGTCTAAGCGATGGCCTCTGATCATTCGTCCGAAAGGGGTCCGGGTTGGAATCCCGGTGAGGCATGGATGTTGTGTTTGTCTTACGGCACTGGCTCTCTCCCTTCCCTGGAACCAGTGACCCTAAATTAGGGACGGGTGACTGCTTATAGCCCATTGAGTTGCTCACGGTGGTCGTTAAACCTCCAATAAAAAAAGAATATATTCCGGGTTTTTCCACATTTAAAACGTGTCTGAGAAAATTCTTTGCTTAAAGAAATGTGTGTTTTCCTAGTTCAGTAGTCTTTCCTTTAAAATCGATCATTGGAATTCGCATTCCACCCTCCCTCCACCTTCTCCAACTTGTGCTAGCGAAATTAAATTTCAAACTATGTGCTTCATCTGTTCATGATAGAATCGTGACCCATAAAATCTTCACGACAGAGCGAGCTATATTTTCGCATTTTCATGATCCGTCAAATTGATTTTACGGCAGAGCGAGCTACGACAGTATCAATTTTTGATATTTTCACTTAAAATGTATGTTTCGCCACTCCTTACGCACCCTTTTCTATATGAAGTAACACAGCCGGCATTTTCCCATTTTCTTAACAAAATTACTGTTCAAAAAATGCCACTCCTTCCTCTTTATGTAGAAAAAATGACTTTGCGTGCCATGATAGGCTGTGACTGACAGTCATAAAAAAGTTCAGATTTTGTATACTTTATTTTTTATCTTTTTTTGATTGGAGGTTTAACGACCACCGTGAGCAACTCAATGGGCTATAAGCAGTCGCCCGTCCCTAATTTAGGGTCACTGGTTCCAGGGAAGGGAGAGAGCCAGTGCCGTAGGACAAACACAACATCCATGCCTCACCGGGATTCGAACCCGGACCCCTTACAGACGAATGCTCAGAGGCCAGCGCCTTAGACCACTGCGCCACTGGGGCGGCTTTTGTATACTTGAACAAATACTATACTCACAAAAGTATTAAGAATGCTACTTACCTTGCTGAAAAAATTGCACTCCAAAATAGTTCCTAGAAATACCTGAGAGCCGCCCCAGTGGCGCAGTGGTCTAAGCGAGGGCCTCTGATCATTCGTCCGAACGGGGTCCGGGTTCGAGAATCCCGGTGAGGCATGGATGTTGTGTTTGTCTTACGGCACTGGCTCTCTCCCTTCCCTGGAACCATTGACCCTAAATTAGGGACTTGCAACTGCTTATAGCCCATTGAGTTGCTCACGGTGGTCGTTAAACCTCCAATCAAAAAAAAAAAAAAAAAAACCTGAGATCCCTAACATATCCCTTGAAATAAGAAACGATAATGCCGCCCCGGTGGCACAGTGGCCTAAGCGATGGCCTCTGATCGTTCGTCCAAACGGGATCCGGGTTCGAATCCCGGTGAGACATGGATGTTGTGTTTGTCTTAAGGCACTGGCTCTCTCCCTTCCCTGAAACCAGTGGCCCTAAATTAGGGATGGGCGACTGCTTATAGCCCATTGAGTTGCTCACGGTGGTCGTTAAACCTCCAATCAAAAAATAAAAAAAAGAAAGAAACGATAATATGAAAATACGTGGTAACAGAAAATATACGAAAATTTTCTGTTACCACGGAGAGCAAAGCAAATCAATAGCACCACGATTGTGACGTCACAAATCCTTGTGGCAGGCCTGGTGAGGTATAAAGATGGCTTTGGCTATAAGCAGTCTCCCGTCCCTAATTTAGGGTCACTGGTTCCAGGGAAGGGAAGGAGCCTGTGCCTAAAACAAACACAACATCCATGCCTCACCGGGATTTGAACCCGGACCCTTTTCGAGCGAATAGTCAGAGGCCATCACTTAGACCACTGCGCCGCTGCCCCGGTGAGGCATGGATGTTGTGTTTGTCTTACGGCACTGGCTCTCTCCCTTCACTGGAACCAGTGACCCTAAATTAGGGACGGGCGACTGCTTATAGCCTATTGAGTTGCTCACGGTGGTCGTTAAACCTCCAATCAAAAAAAAAAAAGAAAAAAAGACCACTGTGCCACAGTGGCGGCAGGGTATAGGTTCGAATCCCGTGAGGCATGGATGCTGTGCTTGTCTTACGGCACTGCCTCTCTCTCTTCCCCAGAACCAGTGGCCTTTTATAGTTCCAGGGAAGAAAGATAGCCAATGCCGCAAGACAAACACAACATCCATGCCTCACCGGGATTCGATCCCAGACCCATTTCGACCGAATGATCAGAAGCGGGTGCTTAGACCACTGGGGCGGCAAAAGAAATCGTGTCTTTTTGATTTTTTTTTCCCTATGTGACTAACATATTTCTAAGAGTTTTCAAGTTAATTGTACGGGAAATTCAAAGGAACGTGTTCGAAAATAAATTTACATGCATTAGAAGTCATATCTTTTGAATAGCAAACAAATTTTGCATTTTAGATTCCGCTGTTTGCGAGGAGCAGGTTTTTTATAATTGCTCTTTCCTGGAAGGTGGTGCCTAACTGTTTTTGAGCTTTTCGATTGGATACACCGATCGCTGTTAGCTTTTGTTTACTATTCGGCCTGGAAGGTAATAATGCAGGTAGTAGCGAATCAAACAGGTGCCGCCCCGGTGGCGCAGTGGTCAAAGGCGATGGCCTCTGATCATTCGTCCGAGACAGAGGGGTCCGGGTTCGAATCCCGGTGAGACATGGATGTTGTGTTTGTCTTACGGCACTGGCTCTCTCCCTTCCCTGGAACCAGTGACCCTAAATTAGGGACGGGCGACTGCTTATAGCCCATTGAGTTGCTCACAGTGGTCGTTAAACCTCGAATCAAAAAAAAAAAAAAAAAAAATCAAACCGGTGGCTGACTGGCATGGTCAGGGCAAGTGAATGTGTACAAAATGTGGTTATCCGATTGAAACCTTATATGTCAGCTTTCTTCTGTATTTCGTTGGGTGTTGAAATTATTACAGGTAACGTACAAAGGAAACATCCAAGAGTAAACATGTATTGCGTAACAGTTCAATGTGTGTACATTGAAACCCGTTTTTTTTTTTAATTTATTGTACGATGGGATACACAAGGTTGCTTTGGAATAGCTTAGGCTGTAATTTATTCATAAATGTACACAGCTTTTTTGTTTCTTCTTTGCACTAAAACTTTTTAAGGAGATTGCTGAAAATCAGAAATAGAGTTTCGTTTGGAATAAATTAGATACATAATTTCGGTTGGAATCAATTAGTTTTCATTTGGTTGTGAAGAGAAAGGTGCATGCTTTCTGTTGGCAAATCATAAAATTTATGCCAAGTATATGAAATGAAAACTATTGTGCTGTTTGTGGTGACTGTCATTATTGGTAATTGTATATTCTCAGAAAAAAAAAGATCGAAAATGATGATTATTAACATATCTTGGCTTCCGAAGGCTGACGACAGATACAATGTTAATCATTTGAAGATGAGTACGCAAATTAAATTTCAGTCTTAGAAATAGTGAAATATGTAAACAAGCATTTTTATGGTTAATATCTTCAAAATAAAACTTCAGTTAATTGTGCCTTAAATAAAATATCATCATCATCATCATTGTCAACCATTATCAATCCACTGCTGGACGAAGGTCTCCCCAAGTTTCCTCCACAACGGTCTGTCTTGTGCCAGTCTCCTCCATGTCACCCCTGCATACTTTCGAATTTCATCCACCCATCTCCCATGTGGTCTTCTTCTGGGTCTTTTCCTGTCCCTTGGAATCCAATCTAAAATTTCGGCTGTCCATCGATGATCTGTCCTTCTGGCAGTATGTCCAGCCCATTGCCATTTCAGGGATTTAACTCTGATCATGATGTCTTCCACTCTTGCCATTTTTCGGATCCACGTGTTCCTCTTCTTATCTCTCCTGGTTACACCAAGCATGCACCTCTCCATGCTTCTTTGAGTTGTCTGCAGCCTTTGTATGTCTCTTTTAGTTAAGGTCCACGTCTCTGCACCATACGTAAGCACTGGAAGGATGCATTGATCAAACACTTTTCTTTTAAGACATAATGGCATATTGCTCTTGAAAATTATGCTGTTTCTTCCAAAAGCTCTCCAGGCAAGTTTTGTACGCCGATTAATTTCTTCATCAATGTGACCCTCACTTGATATCTGCTGTCCAAGATAAACGTACGTGTCTGTTATCTCCAGCTTTTCTCCATCAATCGATAAATCTTCATTTCTTGTAAAAGCATTGAACATCACTTTTGTCTTCTGAAAGTTCATTTTTAATCCCACTTCTTTACTCTTGTCAGCAAGTTCCTGGATCATACTCTGCAGCTCTGATGGGGTAGTTGCAAAAATGACTACGTCATCAGCAAAGCGAAGGTGGGTTAGATAATCTCCATTAATCTTTATTCCCTTGTTTTCCCAGCTCAGCGACTGAAAAACACCCTCCAATGTGGCATTAAAGAGCTTCGGAGATATGGTGTCCCCTTGTCTCACTCCCTTTCCAATTTTTACGTGTGTTGTATTTTCAAACAGCCTAATCTTTGCACTTGCATTTTCATAGATGTTATTAATAATATTAATGTATGCATCTTCAATACCGCAGGTTTTCAGAGCCATTGTAACTGCTGATGGTTTCACCGAATCAAAGGCTTTTTCATAATCGATAAAAGCCATGCACAATGGAAGTTCATATTCCCTCGCTCTTTCAATTAGTTCTCTCAGCACGTGGATATGATCTATTGTGCTGTAGCCACTCCTGAATCCAGCTTGTTCTCTCGGTTGAGCCATGTCCAGTGTTACCTTCAAGCGGTGTGAAAGAACTTTAGTGAAGATTTTATAAACTACTGATAGGAGGCTGATAGGTCTGTAGTTTCCGAGATCCTCAATGTCACCTTTCTTATGTAGCAGGATCATTGTAGCGGTGTTCCAATCCTCAGGAATCTTTCCTTCATTAAGGCATCGAGTGAAAATTTGGGCGAGTACTGTTTCGATTTCTCCACTTGCTTCTTGTATGATGTCTACAGTAATTCCATCTTCTCCTGGAGCTTTTCCTCGCTTCATGTTCTTGATTGCATGTGCAACTTCTGCTGGAAGGACTGGAGGAACTCTGGTACTGGTATCTTTCATGATGTCTGGAGTGCATATATCATCCCTTTCATATAATTTGGAGTAGAAATCTTTCACTCTTGTCAAAATTTCGCCTCTATTTCTTGTTACAGAACCATCTTCTTTTCTCAGTGCCATAATCTGTTTTCTTCCCTTACTGAGATGTCCCTTTGCTATCTTTAGGCTTTGGTTGTTTTCAATTGCTTTCCTCACTAGTTCACAGTTGAATTTCCTTACGTCTTCAGTGATACTTTTTCTTACTGTCTTGCATAGCTCTATATATTCCACTTTGGAAGTCACATCTTCTTTAGTTGTTCTCATCTCTCTTCTTTTTTGCATCAACATTTTGGTTTTTCCTGATAATTTGTTCACATGCAACTTGTTCTTAGACCCAGCCAATTTTGTTGCTGTTTCCATAAGAGCTTTGGTTACTTTTCTGTTAACTTCAGAGATGTCCACTTCTTCCGATGTTAGGCCTTCTAAAGCAGAGAACCTGTTCTTCAGTTCTAACTTGAAGGTATTATGGTGTTTTTTAAGGTTGGTTATGTCAATAGATTTTGTTTGTCTTATGAGCTTGCCACGTTCAAGTTTAGTGTTGAGGTGCATCTTACATCTCACCAATCTATGGTCACTACCTGTGTTGAACTTGTTTAGCACACTGCAGTCTTCTATGACGAATTTTTTGTTACACATAATAAAATCAATTTCACTTGTCGTCCCATTTGGATGTCTCCATGTCCATTTCCTGTGTGGCTTTTTCTTGAAAAAGGAGTTCAAGATGAAAAACCCTTCTGCCTCTGCAAACTCAACGAGAGTATTTCCACGCTGGTTTCTGTTGCCATGACCGAATTTACCTACTGAAGTTTCATTCTGTTGCTGTTGCCCTATTTTTGCATTGAAATCTCCCATAATTATTTTCAAGTGCTGCTTACCTTTATTATTTAGATGACAAATTTCCTCATAAAATTCTTCAATTTCTTCTTCAGGATGACTTGTGGTGGGTGCATAAGTTTGAATAATCTGAGCCTGGTATCTTTTCGAGAGTTGGATAACAAGTCGTGCAGCTCTGTCAGAGGAACTTTCAACTTCTACAACTTTATCCTTCAGTTTCTTGTTTATTATAAATCCAACACCACTAGTTCTGCCAGTATCTGTCCCACGATAGTAGAAGAGATGTCCACTTTTCAGTTCGATGAGATCTTCTCCTTTTCTCCTTACTTCACTTAGCCCCACGATGTCCCACTTGATCCTTTGCAGTTCCTCTTCCAATTCAAGAAGCCTTGAATCAGAAGATAGAGAGCGTCCATTGTAAGTAGCCAAGGTCAGCATCAGATGGCAGCCTAGTCCGGTTCTCCGGGGATTCTTAGCACCCTCTGCCTTCATGTCGCACTGGCCGCTGCCTTGGCCAGGTACATTCCAGCTGCCGGAGACTGAGGGCCAAGATTTAAGTTGTAGAATCATTTTGGAGGGTGTTTGGCCATAACTCACCACGCTGGCCAAGCGGGTTGGTGAGTGTGGGATAGAATTTCCTCTAATCCCGATGGTATAGTTATACCGCTATGGGCGGTCGTCAGAGCCCCTTTAGTGGGAACAGGATGCACCACGAGATAGTGAATTAATTTGTAAACTATGTAGTTTCTTCCAATATTCATTGTAATTTACAGTAATTTTCTTCTGGAAAACTGACTATTTTCAGTAACAGTCAGTCATCAATGGCATCATCATTGTAAATGTTAATAGTAACATGATTTGGTTCTTTAAAATTACTATCCATAGCATTAAATTTGCAGTTATGTAGCATATTTAGTATCTTAATTTAAGATTTATTTGACAGACAGCACCACAAAGAAAGTTGCTAAAATGGTCTATCATACCACCTCTAGCAAAATTTACTGAATCTGTTGCATTATTTTTGTATTATTTTGGGAAATTGTAATAAAATAATGTAGTTTTTGTATGAATGAAGTTCTTTAGGCATGGATGTTGTGTTTGTCTTACGGCACTGGCTCTCTCCTTCCCTGGAACCAGTTACTCTAAATTAGGGACGGGCGACTGCTTATAGCCCATTGAGTTGCTCACGGTGGTCGTTAAACCTCCAATAAAGATAAAGATAAAGACATAAATAAAAAGGTGAAATTATTGTTGAATCAGACTGTTTATATGTGTTGTTTGGTGCAATTTTGTTTGGTAATGCACTAAAGTTTTATTGTAATAATTAATGACTTCATGGCTTCCTGTAAGTACTTTCAGTACTGTAAATACTTAATGGGAATTATAGAGGATAAATTTATTAAGGTACATTACTTCTCAAAGTTTTGATCTATACACTAGATCATTGTCAGGGTTTCTGCATCTTACTACTTCCAACAGGTCTGGTGACCAAATTTTATGTAGTTTTACAAAAATTCCATTATAAATATTTATCATGGAATTTATTATTAATAACATGCTAAAAAGTTAAAATAATGGGACTAATATGGGACAATTAGTCCCATTATTTGTAGTTTTACAAAGATTTTGTTTTAGAAAATGGCCATGAGTTTTAGTAATTTGTTTGGTCTTTTGACTCTCCTCTAGTAAAACCCCCATTATTTTAACTTTTTAGCATGTTATTTAAAATTGATAGAAATATTCTTGCAAATTTGAAAAATACATTATACTTTTCAATACTGTACTCTATATTTTCAGTTCAAAATATTGACTGTAACCCCTCCACTATTCTGAGTACCACTGTGTTTAATTGCTCTGAATGTAAAGTCCCTGGGCATCTTGTGGACTGCAGTAGGATTACCAGGGTGAGTCAAAAGTTTGAGCTATACATAATGTTGGGCCACCATTCTTGTGCTGAATGCTCATCAACAAAGCCCATTTAAGAGGAGCCCCACATTTTCAAGGGGGTCCCAAAATTATGCATAATGCTTGAAGAATTGACAGAATTCTATAGTTTTTTTTTTATTTTGCTGATAGCACAGTACGAAAACCTGCCTTGTGGGAAAAAATAAATTCTATTTCTTTCTGTTTTTTTAGGAGGAGTCTGCAAAGAGGACTCGTCGCTCCCAGTTAATTCTCAAATTTTTCGAAAGCATTACAGATGTATTTTTGTACACATCTTTAATTGGGGGAAATTTTCACACATTAAGAATTTGTTAGAATCATGATATTTGGGTCTTATTATTTGGCCTGCTACTTCGATATAATTTCAACAAGCTGAAACCTTGGAGGGAGTGAGGATTAAAGCAGAATTCAACTGGTATTCATTTTTCAACTACACATTTTTAGATTTTTGCTGACACTGATTCGTCCATGAATCGTGAAATACATACTTCAATATGGCAGGAATATTTTTATGGCTTCCTCATCACGGTTTGGGAGTGTTTTCTCCTGGGTATTTTTCAACCATTGTAAAATCCTAGATGTGCCAATAATACTGGGGCCCCAAAATACTGTCCGGCCCTGTGTCCTCTTTAAATGTGCTCTGCTCACCAGTGTCAACTGGATGCTGTGTCGATCCAGTTGACACTGGTGCTGATGCAGAGCACATTTAAAGAGACACAGGGCCGGACAGTATTTTGGGGCCCCAGTATTATTGGCACATCTAGGATTTTACAATGGTTGAAAAATACCCAGGAGAAAACACTCCCAAACCGTGATGAGGAAGCCATAAAAATATTCCTGCCATATTGAAGTATGTATTTCACGATTCATGGACGAAATCAGTGTCAGCAAAAAAATCTAAAAATGTGTAGTTGAAAAATGAATACCAGTTGAATTCTGCTTTAATCCTCACTCCCTCCAAGGTTTCAGCTTGTTGAAATTATATCAAGTAGCAGGCCAAATAATAAGACCCAAATATCATGATTCTAACAAATTCTTAATGTGTGAAAATGTCCCCAATTAAAGATGTGTACAAAAATACATCTGTAATGCTTTCGAAAAATTGCACATTAATGCATTGAGGTTCCCCTATGGTAAAATTTTTGGGTTCCTGCTTTTCATATGTGTATGTTTTTTTTTTTTAACTTTTGAACAAGATCTGCATCTAATTTACTTTTCTGAGCCTTACAGCTAGACAAATTCTTGAATCTTGAACTCTCTGCACTTCTGCAAAGTCTGTTTCTGTTAAGCAAAAATACTTTTACATTTTGAAAGTAAATAAACAAAAATCAATTTTTCCTTTTTTAATTTCTCTTAGCTTATAAATTTGCACTGAAATTTTTGTGATTCTGGAGATTTTCAGTTTTTTTTTTTTTTTTTTTTTTTTTAAGATTTTTTTAGAATTATTGTATTAGTGAAAGGTAAAAGTCTTGAAAAAGAAAAATTTTGGTGCATTTGGATTTCCATTTTCACTGAAAGTAAAAAAACTATGTTTACAAATTCTGAATTCAGTTAAGGCACTATGTTGTCCTCCCTAGAGCCTTCCCTAGAGCCTTTTTACTGTGTGGCTTGCCCAGTTATTTTTCCTAGTTGTAAATGCATTTATGGCACCTCTATTCATAGTGATTGTGGAATAACTTTTTTACGGGTCTTATAGAGGTTATTTTTCATGAAAGTTGGTTGTCAAATTTTCGAACTAAAGCCTAGTTCGTCATCAGGACTATGTCACTGGAGTAGTTGCTGCCACTCAATTGGAAGAGTCCATCCGCAATTATCGTTAATTGTGGTACTTCTTCTTCTTGCTATTTCGATCCCTTCTTCTAGTTTCCTCTTTACTAAGTTTGACTGGTGGGCGATTATTTTCACTGAGTCCCAATTTATGGAGTGTCCACTTGCTTGTATATGTCTGTCTAGCCCTGTTTTGTTCCCAATGTTCCTAATAGCTGATTGGTGTTCTTTCATTCGGACCTTAATACTTCTCTCTGTTTCTCCAATATAGCTGAGTCCGCAGTAATATAATATCAGGCTAGCTCCAGATCTTAATAACAAAATAAAGAAATTCCTGCCAGCTTTAAAGCAGAAAGAATTGGACATCCAATTGCAGGAAGGAGTAATTTACTGCATCGACTGTAACTGCGGACTCAGCTATATTGGAGAAACAGGGAGAAGTATTAAGGTCCGAATGAAAGAACACCAATCAGCTATTAGGAACATTGGGAACAAAACAGGGCTAGACAGACATATACAAGCAAGTGGACACTCCATAAATTGGGACTCAGTGAAAATAATCGCCCACCAGTCAAACTTAGTAAAGAGGAAACTAGAAGAAGGGATTGAAATAGCAAGAAGTACCACAATTAATGATAATTGCGGATGGACTCTTCCAATTGAGTGGCAGCAACTACTCCAGTGACATAGTCCTGATGACGAACTAGGCTTTAGTTCAAAAATTTGACAACCAACTTTCATGAAAAATAACCTCTATAAGACCCGTAAAAAGTTATTCCACAGTTATATTTGTCTGCCACCCGGCTATATTTTCTTGAATGAATGTTTTCACAATGCACATAATAGTATGAATGGAAAACTTATTCCCAAGCACACCATCAGTGTTGATGAAAACTGGCTGAAATCTGTGTCGCCGCCCTGGTGGTACAATGCTGTAAATGCTGGATACCATTCGTCCGAGAAGGGTCCAGGTTCGAATCCCATTGAAGCATGGATGTTGTGTTTGTCTTACGGCACTAGTTCTCTTCCTTCCTGGAACCAGTGGCCCTAAATTAGGGACAAACTACTGCCCATAGCCTATTGAGTTGCTCACAGTGGTCAAACCTTTAATCTATAAAAAAAAAAAAAAAAAAATCTGTGTTGAATATGATTTGTTAGTAAATACTCATTTTTTAAATCATTTTTGTACAATTTTCTAACTTTGTTTATCATGTTGTGTTACATTAATGCCTACCACACCACTAAAGATGTTTAGTGCACTTTTTTTGATTGGGTGAGGGGTTGTTAAAAGACCACTCAACTAAAATTTCTTACCATCTGACTGTAAAATAAGAAGAAATAAACACTACAGTAAAATTCCAACAATGCTTGTAAAATATCTGGAGACCCCCCCTCCCTCCATGCCCAGCTGAAGAAATTATTTACCTGCCCAGGTAGTGAAAGCTGGATGCCCAGGAAAATTTATCTTTTAAGATAAACAAATCAGAACTCTCATTTTTTGTCGTTAAAAAATATGAACTTTTTCACATAATAGATTATGGTATTTACTTGGGAAGAAATGGATGTTATTTATTAACGTCAAATTTTAAATTTTCAGGTAGTGTATATACCCTTCATCGGGATACACTATAGTAAGTGTTGTCTACCTTCCAGGGTAAAACTCCAACCTTTTTAAAATCATTTAATGTAGTTTCTCTCCTCTCAATTTCATGACCTTCCAGCAGTTTTCTCTTGAAGAAATGTTGTTGGTGGGTCATTCCGCGTCAAATCAACCAGTGACTGTTGCTTGACATTTTAAAATATTTTTTATATTTTGCATACAATATTCTCAATATATTAACACTTCAAAAATAAAAATAAAATATTTTTATAAGTCTTATTTTTATTCTGGCGGCCATTTTTCTTCAACTTCACATGACGTTTTTCATCAAAATCATTTTTTACGTAAAATTTAATAACTTCTTTACTACTAGAGCTATCATGTTCAAATAAAGATCATTCTTTTTTACATGAAATGTTCTACAGTTTTGACCAAGAATGCTTTAGCTACCTCTTGTAAAAAGATATGAAATGTCCCTTACAAAATGTTTAATAATTTCGCTCAAATTGCTGATTTCAGGCATAATTTTTTTGAGAATGGTAAAAGTCTCATACTTCAGACTTTGTATGTTTACATGTATCTAGTTGGACTATTAATTCACAAAACTTGAGACTGTAGTCCTTTTTTTCTATAGACCTCCAAACATAGTCCGAACCTTAAAACTGTCACTTCTTTAGTCCTAATATCTCAAAAGGGACAGCTCCTAAAATTCTAATATTTTTACACAGCAATGTTGTCTTAGGAGTAAACCTGCAGTAAAAATTTCAACTTGTAGACACAAGTAGTTTTAAGGCTGTGCTACATCAAAATAACTGAAAAATACGACCATTTTTATTTGCGAACTTGTGAGCCAGAGTTGCTTTTAAATTATCTTAAATATGTAAGGAAAATTATAAATGGTACAGTAACATTTTATTATTCATTGAAATAAAGAAATATTTAAAAAAACACAAAGAAGACAAGCAGCAAAATAAATTTACCTGATTTTGAGTGCATGATTTACAATCGTCCATAAACATATATGTAGTTATAGACAGTAATATCAACATTTTTGTCATATATATATTTTTAGATGTATTCATGATTTCCTGTTGGAGGCAGCATAATCCTGTCACTACATGTCCAGATGAGTCATTGTTTTTGTATCCTGTTCAATTCTTGTTAAGCTTTTAAGAGACCTATTAAGCTTTTAAGCTACCTGTTAAGACCTGTGCATTTAATGCAGCTATATATACCACCACCCTCATTCTTGTCCCAGTTTGATGTTTCCTTTGTGACTGGCAAGTAGTTCAAATGTGACTTTGTGATATACCTGCAATAAGTGTATTTGTGCCAAATCAAAATGGAATGCTCTGTTGGTGTATATGTCAATGAAGAATGCCATAAATGTGATTATGGATCTGTGACTAAGGATTTATGTAGTGTAAGTGATTTACCACAGAATGAGCAAAATGTATTAAAATTAAGGGTGTCTAGTGATATTGAAACTATTTGTAAATATCATCAACTTAAATATCTTGTAAAATATTGCCACATATTTGGAAGAAAATGTTGCAACCCCATGAAAATACATACAAAACCAATCAAAAAGGGCCTAAGGGAAATTCTTTATGAGCATATGAATAAACCAAAAAATATTTCAGTGGATCTTGTGCCAGGTCAGTCATGCATAACCTGTATTTCAAAATTATTTGGTATTGTTCAACCTAAATCATGTGAAACGGTAATGAAGAATTTTCGCGATCCATCTGCGGAATTAAATACAGTAAATTTAGTGTGCAACTCATTAAATTTATCTCCAGTTACAAAATTGAATAAAAATCAAAGACCTCATGCATTATTAAAAAAATGGAAAAATTACTGAATCTTTAAAAAGGAAATTAGAAAGTTCTTTTAGTGAGTGTATGGCTACAACCTCTAGCATTGCTCCTACTAATGAATATGATACTTTAATAAATCTGCTGAAAGAAAAATGTTCAGTGTCTAATAAACAAGAAAAAATCAAAATAATTAGTTTGCTTCCAAATTCTTGGTCAAACAAAAAAATATGTGAGGAATTTGGAGTAACAGACTATTTAGTTAGGTTAACACGCAAATTAATGAAATCACAAGGAATACTTCCTGATCTTTCAAAAAGAAAAGGGAAAACATTAAGTGAAGACGTTGCTAATGCAGTAGAACATTTTTACGAAGACGATGAAAATAGCAGGATTTGTCCTGGCCAAAAAGATTGTGTATCTATCAGAATTAACAATGAAAAGTTACAGAAAAGGTTAATGTTGTGCAATTTAAATGAGTTATATGCTTTTTTAACGAAAAATATCCCGAACACAAGATTGGGCGGTCAATGTTCTGTTTACTAAGACCAAAATGGTGCGTTCTACCAGCTGCAGGCACCCATGTTGTTTGTGTTTGTAAATACAATGATATGCAAATTCACTTTTTCCATCCACACGGGCCATGGACATCCTTTCAGTTGTCATTTCCACAGGACATTGTATGGCTTCACATAAGCCATATCCTACAAAAACTGACTCCAATGGACGTGACGACAGTGACTGGCCGTTCTTACAATATTGCGGAAACACTGTGTAATAACATTTCTCAAGCAATGAATTTATTTATTTCTCAGTACAACTAGAACATCAATAGAACTGTAAGTAACTTATTTTTTCATAGTTATTATAATTTAATGTGTTAGTGTAATTGTTTATACTATAGTAACACATATATGTAAAATGGACATTTGTAAACCATGCACTCAAAATTAGGTAAATTTATTTTGCTGGTTGTCTAATTTGTGTTTTTTTATATTTTTTTTATTTCAATGAATAATTAAATGTTACTATACCATTTATAATTTTCCTTACATATTTAAGATGATTTAAAAGCAACTCTGGCTCACAAGTTCGCAAATAAAAATGGTCGTATTTTTCAGTTATTTTGATGTAGCACAGCCTTAAAACTACTTGCGTCTACAAGTTGAAATTTTTACTGCAGGTTTACCCCTAAGACCACATTGCTGTGTAAAAATATTAGAATTTTAGGAGCTGTCCCTTTTGAGATATTAGGCCTAAAAAAGTGAAACTTTTAAGGTTCGGACTATCTTTAGAAGTCTATAGAAAAAAAAAAGGACTACAGTCTCAAGTTTCAAATTTTGTGAATTAATAGTCCAACTAGATACATGTAAACATGCAAAGTCTGAAGTATGAGACTTTTACCGTTCTTAAAAAAATTTATGCCTGAAATCAGCAATTTGAGCAAAATTATTAAACATTTTGTAAGGGCCATTTCATATCTTTTCACAAGAGGTAGCTTAAAGCATTCTTGGTCAAAACTGTTTAACATTTCATTTAAAAAAGAATGATCTTTATTTGAACATGATAGCTCTAGTAGTAAAGAAGTTATTAAATTTTACGTAAACGATGATTTTGGTCAAAAATGTCATGTGAAGCCGAAGAAAAATGGCCGCCAGAAAAAAATAAGACATAAAAAAATTTTATTTTTATTTTTGAAGTGTTAATATATTGGGAATATTGTATGCAAAATATAAAAAATATTTAAAAATGTCGAGCAACAATTTAAATCGTTATTGGTTGGTTTCACATGGAATGACCCTGGTGGGTCAGAATTTCTACTGAGTCCCAAAGTATTTTATGTCCTGTAGATTGAACATGTCTGCCCAGGCCATTTTTGTTTGTCATGTTTTTAATAGCTGATTTATGTTGTCAGCCTGGTCTTAAGCTGTCTGCCTGTCTCTCCTACATAGCTGAGACCACACTCATACTCGATATTATAGACAAGTCCTTCTTTTAACAAGATGTTAGTTTCTTGATGCTTTAATTTAGAAAGGTAGTTACTGATCTTATTTGCTAAACCTGGTGCTAGCCTGATTCAAAATTTTTTTGCTAATCCTTTGAAGTTTTTCGAAAAAGCACTTGTGGTAGGTGATTTTTCTAGCTAACAGAACTTCTGGGCTTGGTCTCGGAGCTTTTTTATTTTTAGCCATAATTTTTTTCACTAATAAAGCAAGATAATGATTGTCCTGCAGAATGATTTTAAGTTTGTCTTTTTGAGTCTGCTTGCCTAAGTCTGAGGTGTTGAGAACATTGATCTTTTTTACAAATTGAGAGGCTACGTTCCACTTCATGTATTTTGGATGGTTTGACTGAAAGTCCAACATTTTGTTAGTGTTAGTAGGCTGTTGGAATTCATGGCTGAGGATCTGGTGAAAAATAGTCTTTCACAGCTTCAGAGAAATTTGCTGAAGAGGTCTGTGGCACCACAATAGTGGGTAATGTTAGAGGTGATTCTTGGTGGAACAGTGAGATTAAAGAAGCAGTAAAGAGAAAGAAGGAAGCATATTTGGGGATGTTGCAAGGTAGAGTTTCTGAGGAGGAATATTGCTGTAAGAAGTGTGAGGCTGCTGGTTTACTAGAGTAAGGCAAAAGATAGGAAGAAAAAGGTGGAACGGCATGAATTGGCTTTTTGGAAAGATAGAAAAACTTTCTGGAAGTACTTGAGATGCAGGAAGAATAGGGTAAATAAAGTTTCAAGTTGTAAGAATAGGATTGGAGAAATGATATGGGAGCCCAATGAGGTAAATGAAAGATGAGGTGAATACTTCTGTGAGTTATTAGATCAAGAAAGCAAAAGTGATTCTGAAGCAGATGTCACAGTGAGAGATATGGAAGCACAGGAGTCAGCAGCCCCTGCTGTTCCCTCTCTATTAAGATATCTTCTCGCAGGAAAAATGGAACAGGCCAAAACGTTTTTGTTACATAATTTTGCTCCGCAAAAAAAAAAAAAAGCTGTATACACCGCCATGCTGTATAAGCTGCGCAGGCCGAAAATTTAATTTTGAACTCGTATATGCCACGGCTTATCTACCTGAAATTACGGTAATAGTGTAAAAGCCATGTATGCTGGCATTAAAGCTTGTGTACAAGTCAGTGGTGTAGCAAAATGGTTTTCTATTGGTGCAAGAGTTGGACAAGATTGTGTGATGTTACCATGGCTGTTTAATATATTTATGGATGCATGCATGAGTGATGCCAAGATCGATGATACTGGTTTATATAACAAATTGGAGCAAAAATTGTTAATGACATTTCTTTATACATATTGTTTTTGAATCAAATATTATACATATTAAAATGCCAGTAAAGGAATTTATAATGGGACCATGGTTTCAGCCACTAGGGCTCTCGTCAGCCATCAAATCATGCATGTTGTTCTGTTCTTGATCAGCTTTTGAATCTCTTATCATAGTGTGGTCTTGTGATGCCATTTTTCGGCTGGAATCTGTTGAATTTTTGGAAGACTTTAATTGATCGTTAATATTTTGTGAAAACGATGTGAGAAAATTATGCCATATTATTTTAATTTTAATGGAGGTGTTCTTGTTGCAAGCTTGATAATTGGCTGGAATTTTGATTGATTCACAGATAAGAGTTAGTTTCCAACCTGTGTAATGTGAAATGACTTAAAATTGCTTCTTCCCAAACAATTGTAAATCCTTCATTAATAACTGTTTTAACTAGATCTGTAGTTTTTTGAGAATATTTAACATTTTGTTTATGCTCTTTGATGCAGGTTGATGAAGCTGCTTTGGTCATACCAATGTGCGTAATTCAGTGGCGTAGCCAGAAATTTCTTAAGGGGAGGGGGATGTCCATGGGTTTGATTCAATGGTGAACGCCCCATATATACATATATATCGCTTTAAATTCATACTAAATCTCCCCTCAAGGGGGGTGTCCATGGGTTTGGTTCAGTGGTGAACGCTCCATATATACATATATATCGCTTTAAATTCATACTAAATCCGGACCCGAGGACCACCCCCTTGGCTACGCCTATGATGTGATTTGATGGCTGATGAGAGCCCTACTGACACCATGGTCCCATTATAGTATCCTTTACTTGCAGTTTTATAAGTATAATCTTTGATTCAAAAGTTATCTATAAATACTGGTTTATGTCTTGACAATATCTATGTGTGCAGATTGCTGTATGCTGATGACACTGTCCTGTTTGCAGAGAGCAAAAGGGAGTTGCAGAGTATGTTGTCCCAGATGTACGAAGTTTGTATGAAATTCAAACTGCGTATAAATAAGGGAAAACCAAAAGTTATGGTTTTTGAGAGAGGAACTGTTAGGACTGAGTGTAATATAAGTCTAAATGACAGTGATTGACCAGGTGAATGAGTTTGTGTATTTAAGAAGCATGTTTGACAGAGAGAACAAATTAGATGATATAATTAGTAGGTGAGTGCATTCTTCATTGAAAGTCTCGTAGCTGCTGCCGCCCCAGTGGCGCAGTGGTCTAAGCGATGACCTCTGATCATTCGTCCGAAAGGGGTCCGGGTTCGAATCCCGGTGAGGCATGGATGTTGTGTTTGTCATAAGGCACTGGCTCTCTCCCTTCCCTGGAACCAGTGACCCTAAATTAGGGACGGGCGACTGTTTTATAGCCCATTGAGTTGCTCACAGTGGTCGTTAAACCTCCAACCAAAAAAAAAGTCTCATAGCTGCTTTAGGAGATTTTCGCAGGAATGATGGGTTCTCGAGAGAGTCTCGAATGGCTGGGTGTAAAAGTTTAATTGTTCCTTCTCTGACGTATAGTAGTGAAACCTGGGTGTTGCAGAAGAGGCATAGGAATCATTTGTGTGCTGGAGAGATGTGTTACTTACAGGGAGTTTGTGGCAAGACACTGATCATGTGAGGAATGAAGATGTGCTACAGTTGTGTAATATGAGGCAAAATGTAATTAGTAAGGTGGAAACTAATATTCTTAGGTGGTTTGGACATGTTGAAAAAATGAGTGATAAGATGCCTACGAAGAAAAATTTTCTGCCCATGTGGCAGGAAAGAGAGGTAGAGGAAGGCTAAGGAAGTTATGCAATAAACAGATTCAGGGGTGTCTGCATGAAAAAAAGGCTACGAGTATGAAGTATAGGTCTTTTGTTTGTTGTGGGATGGATGTCAGTGAAGCCCGAGTTGTGTATCAAGATCACTGTAAATGGAAAAGTTTGATACAGCACCAGTAAGTAAATAATTAGTTAAAAATTTACCTGAGTGGTTTGTATTTCTTTGTGGAGCTAACCTCTGAATCTCAGAGAACAGCTGAGGGATATGTATGTATATAAAAAGAAAAAAATCCACATTTCACTGTTACTTTGAACATTTTGACACTGTGTACATTTTGATCTTGCCGACATTTTGATCTTGCCGACATTTTAAACTGTTAACATTTCCACCATTGGCATTTCATACCACACGTTTCACATTCATAAGGGTCACATAACAAGCCAAGATAAGTTTACACTTGTACTCTGTCAAAAATATTAATTACAAGGCCTTGGGCCTCTTTAGAAATTTTAAATTGTACATGTTTTGTGAGGTATTTGCTTGGGCTGTTCAGCTCAAGTGATATGTTTCTCTTGGGGAAACTTTGAGTTACATGCACAACTCCTATGAGGGTGGCGTCATACGAGCTTGAGGATGGAGATGCGGTCTCCGTGTGATTTTGAAAAACAAGAATTGGACCTGCTGAAACTTTTTAAGAATTATAAAATTAAATTGAATAAAAATGAAATTAAAATGGACTTTTTGATAGCTTGTCAGATAGCTTGTCATGACTTTAATTTAATGCCTAAATATCTTAAAATTGGAATTATTCCTTTGAACTCTAATGATGATAAAATTCTAAAAACTTGTCAAGTAAAGCACTTAAGTGTCAAAATTGTACAGAAACGAAGGCTAATTTATAATATTGTATATACTTGTCAACCATTAGTTGACATAATTTATAATTTGCAGTCTAAATACTTGAATTTATGGTATGATATACAAGCAATGAATTGCCTTGATTTTGTACCTGCATGGAAAGATATCTTAGATATTACACTCACAGGAATGAATGAATTTGTACAGAAACATGGAAATAGTACTAGAAAAAATAATGCAAAAAAATTGGACTATTAGCTTGACAGTTTAGATAGTCGACAGGGCATTGAAAATGTTTGTGCAGTTTTTCAAAACCATCTGGAGTTAACTTGCACTTAACTAGCTGTCTTATAAAAAGGAAAAAGATATGCATGTATTTCCTCTAAATTTGCCTAATACTAAAGAATATAGTCCACACTTGGAAGATATTATGAATGTTGTTCCTCTAGGAGTTAAAGATGAATTATAATAATAGGCACAGACAAAATTACCATTTGGACAAATTAAAATATGAAAAAGCAACTCCTGAAGTTAAGGCATGATCAAAATTTGAAGTTTTGTAAAGCAGATAAGTCAGCACAGACTGACCTTCCTAATATTGATGAATACAAAAAGATAATGATTAAGGCAATTCAAAATTTAGATTGTATTTCCATTGACAAGGATCCAACTGAAAGGCAAATAAAATGTTAGGCACAAATTAGGAACCATGGCATACTACCTGATGTGATTAAGAAAGCTTACCCCGTATAGGTGCTGGGATTCCAAATTTTTTTTATAAAATTAAAACACATAAAGAAGGGTCTCCACTGAGATTAATTGTATCAAAACATTCCCCTTTGATTCTGTTGGGAAAAGATATCTATAGTTTTCTTTCTCTAATGTGTATGAAGAGTACCTTTAGTTTTAGGAATAGTTATTTTTTTATAGATCATATTAAAGGAATAAAACAGGATTTAAATGCATATTCAATGGCTAGCCTAGATGTTAAAGCACTTTATCCCAGTACCCCAGTTCCTATGATAATAGATATCATTATAGAAAAGTTGGTTTGATTAAATAAGCTTAGCAGTGTTCGGATTTTGGAATTAAAGAGTATTTTACATTACATCAATGACAATATTTTAATTTTAGAAGTTACTATTTATAAACAAAAACAAAAGGGGACCTATGGGCTCACCCTTATCAGCATTATTTGCTGAGTTGATTATGGATTACATAGAAACAAAAGTTATAGAAAGTTTGAAAGAGCCGCCACGAGTTTATTTTCAATATGTTGATGATATTTTTATTTTATTGAAGTTAAACAAAAAGAATTAGAACATTTAGCAAAGCAATATAATAGATATGTCCATCTATGGAACTGACTATTGAATTTGAAATTAACAAACAACTTCTTTTTTTAGATGTATTGTTATTCAAAAATTCCGATTGTTTCAATTACAAAGTTTACAGGAAACTCTCTTGCATTCTATTCTTTGATTCACCCTAAGAAGACACTGAAGCGAAAGGTACGTGAAAGCTACCTCCGCAACTAAAAGTAGTTCCCAACATTTTCCGTAAAAATCAACGCATTTATTGCCCGAATCATACTTTGTATTGCCCTAGCTGTTTACTCATCAGTACCTATAGTTATTTTAGACATAAATCTAATAAAAATGATCTATTTTCTGAAATGAAGTTTTAAAATTAGACCAACCCATGCATGCATAGATATGCAGTGTTTGGGAGACAAGGCTCCCCTCCACCACTAATCCTTCCTGGGCTGCTGGGCAGGAGAAAGAATGCCTTGAAGGGGCCGCTGCAATGTGGTGGTGGCAATCGCTCCTTACCCATCAAGCTGGTGTTATGTGGAGGCGGCTGTGTTTCGAAGAAATGTTTGAGGGCGGTTTGGAGACAGGAGCGACTTTTGTGCCGAAACAGTTTGTCCAAGCAGGGTTTGTGCATGTCATTTCAGTAACTCACTCATTCTTTTTCAGACTTTCACATCATTCACATCGCTGTTCTCATTTACTGGTATTTTTGTCTCATATTCTTTGATTTTTTTATTGGAAAGAAACGGTAGCTTGTATTTTATAATATTTTAAAATCTACAAGTGAAACGCAGTTCATTGTTTCACTGCACATTTCAGTCATTTCTATAATTATTGTCTTATCTTTTTATTTTGTGATCAAAACGATGGCGATGGCGTCAACGAGTGCAGGTTCTCCTGAAATATTCTTTTTGTCGAGTGTCAAAGGAAAGCCATTGCAGAGTTCTGCGAGAAAAAGTATTTTAAATGTTGATTCGAAGCTGAGAGAAGAAAATCCACTGGAAAGTATCATCAGCATTGCCAATAAAACTGCGTTGACTGGAGTGTCACGTTCGACGATCTTCAGAATTAAGGCCGGCGCAACAACCCGAAAACATCCTTCCACACCCCGTAAAAAAAGACCAGGTGCAGTCCATAAAACCAGTCTATTGCGTTATGACAATTTTACACTCTCCTGCATTCGTCAGAAAATACATTCCTTTTACGTGAGAAATGAAATTCCTATCCTCAACAACCTTTTGCTGGACCTAAACAACGAGTGAGATATTTTCCCAGAGAAAATTAGTAAATCAACGTTGAATCGACTGCTTAAAGACTTGGGATTTTCTTTCAAAAAGCATGCCAGACAGGCAGCGCTAATTGAAAGAGAAGATTCATAGTTATTAACGACTCAATGCCGTTGTTGGATTATGTGGTTATCATTATGTTTTAATATACTGTCAGAGTATAAATACTCATGGTTTAATTTACTGTTTCACATGTTAATATTGGTTTTAATCGTCAAGAATCAAAGTTGTACATCATCATTTCCAGAAATTTTTTGATAAACACAAGTTTGATGTTATTATTTACTGTCCCTTGGTAATAGGCTTAACAGTTATGGTTCTCGATGTTATTGAGGTTAAGTGTCTCTTTTTAACCAAAGAACAGTTAATGGTTACCTTGATGAAATCCAGGAATGTGAAGCACGACATCATCTTCTTAACGTATTATTTCTCATACCAGTTTCAGCTTTTAAAGTATAAGCCTACTTCAGTAAGTTTTTGTGCTATCATTTTAGTATTTGATGTTATTAGGCGCTTAGCTGCGGCCTGAATGACTATGTTTTTTCATAGTTTTGTTGCAGTCTACGTTCGAATGTCTCTCCTAGTGTTCGATATATAGCGTCGCCATCTATCGTTCTTTATTATAATTAAAGTCTTTTTTTGTGGATACATTTTTTCATTCTTCTTTTACTCTGTTATACTTTTTTTCTTGCTCTATGAGGAATTTTGATGCAAAGGGCAATTCAACAGGAGTGTTATTATTGCAATTATTTTCACGCGTTTTCTCAATTAAAACTGCTTCTGGGGTCAACTGCTTCTGCGGTCTATGATATATCACAACTGCTAACCAACAATAGCAAAAAATCAGTTTTAAACTCAGCAGGTGTATACGCCATTCCCACCAAAAAAGCAGAAAATAACCAAGCAGATCTCTTATACATAGGTAGCACAAAAAGAAGTTTCCAAACTCGCCTACACAAGCACCTCAAAAACTGGAACAAAAAGGAAAAAAAGACTGCTTTAATACAACACTGTGTGCAAAACAACACTATCCCATGCTGGCATGAATCTAAAATCGTAACAACGCATACACATAAAAAACTTTTGACCGCAGAAGCAGTTTTAATTAAGAAAACGCGTGAAAATAATTGCAATAATAACACTCCTATTGAATTGTCCTTTGCATGAAAATTCGAATGTAGACGGCAACAAAACTATGAAAAAACATCGTCATTTAGGCCGCTGCTAAGCGCCTAATAACATCAAGTACTAAAATGATAGAACAAAAACTCACTGAAGAAGGCTTATACTTTAAAAGCTGAAACTGGTATGAGAAATAATATGTTAAGAAGACGATGTCATGCTTCAAATTCCTGGATTTCATCAAGGTAACCATTAACTGTTCTTTGGCTAAAAAAAGTAACTTAACTTCAATGACATCGAGAACCATAACTGTTAAGCCTATTACCAAGGGACAGTAAATAATAACATCAAACTTGTGTTTATCAAAAAATTTCTGGAAATGAAGTACAACTGTGATTCTTGACGATTAAAACCAATATTAACGTGTGAAACAGTAAATTAAACCACGAGTATTTATACTCTGACTATATTCAAACGAAAGAGAAGATATTGTTTTGTGGAGGAGAAACTCTTCGAGACATAAATATTTTTCTTCAGGTCTCTATATTTTTTTATTATTTGGATGAAACTTGGGTGAATGCGGGACACGCAAGGACCAAAGTGTGGGTCAATACAACAATTAAGAGCAGCCAGCAAGCGAAAAGAAACAATTTAGCGACTGGTCATATAAGTCCCAACGGAAAAGGCCTTATTATAACACATGCCGGGAGTGAAGATGGTTTTGTCAAAGATGCAGCAGATATCTTCGTGGGCAACAAGTCCGGCGACTACCATGAAGAAATGGATGGTAACCATTTTAAAAAATGGTTTCAAACCAAACTTTTGCCAAATTTGAAACCTAACAGCATTATAGTGATGGACATTGCTGTGTACCATTCGGTAAATGTAGGAAAGTTACCCACAAAATCATGGACAAAAATGAAAATTCAGCAGTGGTTAACAAGTAAAAATATTGCCTGGGAACGAGACATGTTGAAAATTGAACTGATGAACAAAGCTGACGTCGTAAAGAGCAATTATCACGCCTTTCGAATTGACACCATCGCCCGTCTTGCGGGTCACATAGTTTTACGCTTGCCTCCGTATCATTGTGAACTGAATCCGATTGAACTTGTATGGAGCCAAGTGAAAGGTCACGTTTCAGAGAAGAACAACAGCTTCAAAACTAAAGACGTTGAAAAACTTCTTCAAGAAGCAATTATAACCAAGTGACTGCAGAAAGATGGCAAGCCTACATTACCCATGTGGTGAAAAAAGAAAGCAAACTGTGGAAAATGAATTATCTTTGAAGAAATAATGGAAAGCCAAAATTTAATTATTAATATTGAAAATTCAGATGATAGTGATTCCGATGACTTAGAGGATATGAGCGGTATTGAGGAAATGGACTAAAATGACCGCTAAAATAGAGCAAACCTTTTACAGAAATTGGGAAAAAATGTAATTCCGATTATTGTTATGATGAATATTGTGTAATCATTGTCAGAATTTTGATGTGCAAAGAAATGAGAAAAATTAAAAGATAAAAAAAGAAATAAATTTTAAAAATAAAAGATACGTAAAAAAATAAACAACAACAAAACATCATGAAACACAAATACACACATCCATGTTGGTGTATATGTGTGTGCTCGCGTATATACTGAGTGGCATATGAATGGAATGAAGGTATCCGCCTTTCTCATAATTTCCCCACTTTTATTCCTTCTAATAATAAAAAAAAAAATAGTAACCATAAGAGTGGCATCGAAATAATTGCCGATAAAAGTTTAAAAGATGGGGGGGGGAAATTAACTCTGGAAGTTTTCAACATATTCGGGCAAAATTTAAAAGGTAGGTTCAGACTGTTGCTGAACATCATACGATAAAATATCAAAGAATTTGAAGCATTATTGGGGGGGAAACCCGCCCCTTAGAACGCCCTCATCAGCAACAATTAAACTGGAGAGAGCGTGAGTGATGGTGCCAATGAGTTGATGTGGGAAGTGCATCACAGCTGCAAACAGCAGGACACTGTAGGGAGTGACGCACATGAACATAACTTTTGGTTATTCACCCATCCAAAAATGCATAAAAGCAATACTCTTAAAACTTCGTTGAAAATAACTTTCACACGCACATCTAACAGGCAATATAAAATTGAAGAATTAAAATATATAGAAAAGGTTTAAAAAAAAAATGGGTATCCAAAAGGGAAAATTAAAAAATGGACATCTGACGTTGAAAAATATTTTTTTTAGAAAAAAGGAAAAAAAAAAAAAGAAGCAGCCTTATTCATGTGTTGGTTCTTTCCCATTTATCAAAAATATCTCTGGTGAAATTAATAAATTATGCACAAAATTAATCTACAAGTACTTGTACATCCTACTTAGGATGTGCAGTTAGTTCAATAAAAAATTTAAGTATTAGTAACCAAGATAACAACAGAATTTTAAATGAAGCTGGTATTTATGAAATTCCTACAAATAGAAATTTTAAAAAGATGCAGCTCTAGTAAAGCACCTAAGATTTGCTGAAACAGTCAATACAAGAAAATATTAATCAGCTATATAATTATGACCCAAAATAATTGCCAAATTATTGGAATTCCAAACTTATACAATTAGAGTTAAAATATGAAGCAGAGAAAACGGGAAAAATAATGAAATAAAAAAAAAAAGTTTATTTCTTATAACCAAAGATACTAGATTCCGATAGATGGTGCCTCGCAAGGCTGATGAGATCATGGATGTGCTTGCTGTACGATGACACTCGGTTGCTGGCAGCCGACGTGTGGCCACGTTTTCTGAAGATGTCCACGGAGTTTGTGAGGCAAAATATATCAAATGTGGTCCTATATGGTCTGATGTGACGGTTTTTACTTGTTTTTAAGTGCTTTTAGAGTGTATTTAATCTCTCAAATCATGCTTTTAATAGTTCTATGTTTGTATTTGGAAATTTAATTTTCGAGGCTTTTGTGGGGTAGGTTCAGAATAGGCTTAGGACAGTGAGAGGTGGAGGGGTTTTTCAAATTAAATAAGAAATTTATTATACTGTAAACATCTTGCCATTGGACACTTCTGTGTATTGTTTGATGTGGTGGAAGTATAATTGTGTGAGCTACAATATGATGGTAGGTAAGCTGAAAGCTTATTTTGTATTAATACTAAGTTTGTTTAACCTTGATTGTTGAAGACTGACACTGTTTTTTCGCTGTGAACTATCCACAGAAGCAATTCCAATTAGTAGTTCTAATTCTGACTGTTATATAGCTCTAATTATTCTACTATTCTCTTTTACGTGCGATATTTCAAAGTAAGGTCAGGTGATGCGTAACATCACAGCCTCTCCTTGACAAATGTCAACCCCGCCTTCTCGTGGTGCATCCTGTTCCCACTAAAGGGGCTCTGACGACCGCCAATAGCGGTATAACTATACCATCGGGATCAGAGGAAATGCTATCCCACACTCACCAACCCGCTTGGCCAGCGTGGTGAGTTATGGCCAAACACCTCCAAAATGACTCTACAACTTAAATCTTGGCCCTCAGTCTCCGGCAGCTGGAATGTACCTGGCCAAGGCAGCGGCCAGTGCGACATGAAGGCAGAGGGTGCTAAGAATCCCCGGAGGACCGGACTAGGCTGCCATTTGATGCTGACCTTGGCTACCTATAACGGACGCTCCCTATCTTCTGATTCAAGGCTCCTTGAATTGGAAGAGGAACTACAAAGGATCAAGTGGGACATCGTGGGGCTAAGTGAGGTAAGGAGAAAAGGAGAAGATCTCATTGAACTGAAAAGTGGACATCTCTTCTATTATCGTGGGACAGATACTGGCAGAACTAGTGGTGTTGGATTTATAATAAACAAGAAACTGAAGGATAAAGTGGTAGAAGTTGAAAGTTCCTCTGACAGAGCTGCACGACTCATTATCCAACTCTCGAGAAGATACCAGGCTCAGATTATTCAAACTTATGCACCCACCACAAGTCATCCTGAAGAAGAAATTGAAGAATTTTATGAGGAAATTTGTCATCTAAATAATTAAGGTAAGCAGCACTTGAAGATAATTATGGGAGATTTCAATGCAAAAATAGGGCACCGGCAACAGAATGAAACTTCAGTAGGTAAATTCGGTCATGGCAACAGAAACCAGCGTGGAAATACTCTCGTTGAGTTTGCAGAGGCTGAAGGATTTTTCATCTTGAACTCCTTTTTCAAGAAAAAGCCACACAGGAAATGGACATGGAGACATCCAATTGGGACGACAAGTGAAATTGATTTTATTATGTGTAACAAAAAATTCGTCATCGAAGACTGCAGTGTGCTGAACAAGTTCAACACAGGTAGTGACCATAGATTGGTGAGATGTAAGATGCACCTCAACACTAAACTGGAACGTGGCAAGCTCATAAGACAAACAAAATGTATTGACATAACCAACCTTAAAAAACACCATAATACTTTCAAGTTGGAACTGAAGAACAGATTCTCTGCTTTAGAAGGCCTAACATCAGAAGAAGTGGATATTTCGAAAAGTAACCAAAGCTCTTATGGAAACAGCAACAAAATTAGCTGGGTCTAAGAACAAGTTGCATGTGAACAAATTATCAGGAAAAACCAAAATGTTGATGCAAAAAGAAGAGAGATGAGGACAACTAAAGAAGATGTGACTTCCAAAGTGGAATATATAGAGCTATGCAAGACAGCACGAAAAAGTATCACTGAAGACGTAAGGAAATTCAACTGTGAGCTAATAAGGAAAGCAATTGAAAACAACCAAAGCCTAAAGATAGCAAAGGGACATCTCAGTAAGGGAAGAAAACAGATTATGGCTCTGAGAAAAGAAGATGGTTCTATAACAAGAAATAGAGGCGAAATTTTGACAAGAGTGAAAGATTTCTACTCCAAATTATATGAAAGGGATGATACATGTACTCCAGACATCATGAAAGGTACCAAAGTTCTTCCAGTCCTCCCAGCAGAAGTTGCTCATGCAATCAAGAACATGAAGCGGGGAAAGCTCCAGGAGAAGATGGAATTACTATAGACATCATACAAGAAGCAAGTGGAGAAATTGAAACAGTACTCGCCCACATTTTCACTCGATGCCTTAATGAAGGGAAGATTCCTGAGGATTGGAACAATGCTACAATGATCCTGCTACATAAAAAAGGTGACATTGAGGATCTCAGGAACTACAGACCTATCAGCCTCCTATCAGTGGTTTATAAAATCTTCACTAAAGTTCTTTCTCACCGCTTGAAGGTAACACTGGACATGGCTCAACCGAGAGAACAAGCTGGATTCAGGAGTGGCTACAGCATAATAGATCATATCCACGTACTGAGAGAACTAATTGAAAGAGCGAGGGAATATGAACTTCCATTGTGCATGGCTTTTATCGATTATGAAAAAGCCTTTGATTCGGTGAAACCATCAGCAGTTACCACGGCTCTGAAATCTTGCGGTATTGAAGATGCATACATTAATATTATTAATAACATCTATGAAAATGCAAGTGCTAAGATTCGGCTGTTTGAAAATACAACACACATAAAAATTGGAAAGGGAGTGAGACAAGGTGACACCATATCTCCGAAGCTCTTTAATGCCACATTGGAAAATGTCTTTCAATCACTGAACTGGGAAAACAAAGGGATAAAGATTAATGGAGATTATCTAACCCACCTTCGTTTTGCTGATGACGTAGTCATTTTTGCAACTACCCCATCAGACCTGCAGAGTATGATCCAGGAACTTGCTGACAAGAGTAAAGAAGTGGGATTAAAAATGAACTTTCAGAAGACAAAAGTGATGTTCAATGCTTTTACAAGAAATGAAGATTTATCGATTGATGGAGAAAAACTGGAGATAACAGATACGTATGTTTTTCTTGGACAGCAGATATCAAGTGAGGGTCACATTGATGAAGAAATTAATCGGCGTACAAAACTTGCCTGGAGAGCTTTTGGAAGAAACAGCATAATTTTCAAGAGCAATATGCCATTATGTCTTAAAAGAAAAGTGTTTGATCAATGCATCCTTCCAGTGCTTACGTATGGTGCAGAGACGTGGACCTTAACTAAAAGAGACATACAAAGGCTGGAGACAACTCAAAGAAGCATGGAGAGGTGCATGCTTGGTATAACCAGGAGAGATAAGAAGAGGAACTCGTGGATCCGAAAAATGACGAGAGTAGAAGACATCATGATCAGAGTTAAATCACTGAAATGGCAATGGGCTGGACATACTGCCAGAAGGACAGACCATAGATGGACAGCCGAAATTTTAGATTGGATTCCAAGGGACAGGAAAAGACCCAGAAAAAGACCACATGGGAGATGGGTGGATGAAATTCGTAAATATGCGGGAGTGACATGGAGGAGACTGGCACAAGACAGACCGTTGTGGAGGAAACTTGGGGAGACCTTCGTCCAGCAGTGGATTGATAATGGTTGACAATGATGATGATGATGATGATTTCAAAGTAACTTGTACAAAAATCTAGCGGATAATGCTTACCTTGGCATTCCTTTCTAGCGATGGGAACATTTCACACACGTGTTTTCCGGTCTTTGTTGATGTTATTGTCCTAAAGTCCGTTGTATGCGATGACTGGCTTTACTTCTCAAACTTTTCGCTGGGTATACTCATTGGATCTTTGCCTTAGGATTCAAACACATCAATTTTTACCGTTCTTTATACTCGAAATTTTCGCCTAACTGTTGAGTTTGAAGAGGATAATCACCTATCCTTCTTGGACATTCAACTAAAGAAAAACAAAAATAGTTTTGAATACTTTGTGTTCAGAAAAGCAACTTACATACCTGTACCGATACCATACTCGTCGCACCATCCAGTGATACATAAAAAAAACAGCATAGTAAACTTGATACGGCGAGCGTACACACACACATCTAACAACAGGCTAAAAAATCAAGAGCTAGAGTTTATTCAAAAATATCACAAGAGTATGGGTACCCGAGCAAGCTAATTAATAAATGGATACATGAGAGTAAAAAGCATATGACTCAGAGTAAAGAAGGCCAAGAAGTGCATAACCAAAGGAAGATGAGGAATCAAAAATTTAAATACATTGGAGCTTTCCCATACTTGGAAGGAGTGAGTAAAGAAATCAATAGGCATTGTGCTAAATATGACTTACAACTAGGAAGCTCAGTGCACACCGTGAAAAGTATGACTGTCAACAAAAAAACACAGGAAAAAATGCTAGAAGAATCTGGAACTTACGAAATTCCAATTGCACACATACCCCCAATATCGTACATTGGAAGTACGAAAAACAGATTAAAAAAAAGACTTAAACAACACATATCTAACTGGCAAAAAAAGAAGCCAAAACTGCTTTAGTGCAATTCTGCATGGAAAACCGGACATTCCCAAAATTCGATGAAATTAAAATGTTAAAAAAGAATAAAAAATCGGAAAGGCAAATGAGGAGGGAAGAAGCAATATTAATCTATAAAAATAAAGCAAGGATATGTAACCAGAATGACACTAGCACATTATCGGGCCTGTGGAAAGAACTAATAAGACAAGAAAAACAACAACAAAAGAAAAACCGGCCAAAAAGACAAGAAAACCAGGATAGGAGAAGAAAATAAAAAATAAAAAAAATAAAATAAAATAAAAAAAAAAGTGTTATAATGAAACATAGATGGCGCCAGCCGGGCTTGATAACAAAATATATCCAGGAAAGTATATCCGACGAATGGCAACGAGGAGTATCGGACTCCATTAGCGCGAAGTTAACCACGAACATCGGTGGTAAAGTCGCCACGCTCCTGAGGATGCCCAAAGTATGGGCGAAAATTTCAAGTATAAAGAACGGTAAAAATTGATGTGTTTGAATCCTAAGGCAAAGATCCAATGAGTATACCCAGCGAAAAGTGTGAGAAGTAAAGCCAGTCATCGCATACAACGGACTTTAGGACAATAACATCAACAAAGACCAGAAAACACGTGCGTGAAATGTTCCCATCACTAGAAAGGAATGCCAAGGTAAGCATTATCCGCTAGATTTTTGTACAAGTTACTATCCACAGAAGTAACAAAAACTGTCAGATGGATTTACACATTTGCAGCATGTTGTATCAATTATGAGAAAACTAAATGCACATACACACTGTACAATGTCATGAGCACTGCAACCTGTTACAAGCACAAAATTTCTTCATCTGAATCTGATAGAACACAATTCACCATGAAACAAAACCCTCTCAGCCACCCATTGGCCTTGCGCCTGCAAACGATAAGTCGATGGAGGGGAAATCCTGAATGTAAACAAAGGCAAGTTTGTGCTCGTGCAGCACAGGGAAGAATGACTCATAATTCCTACAAGTCCTACCATAAACAATTATCATAAAGTGAAAATGAGCCTGGGAAAAAGTTGTCAATACACTTCCAGAAGAGGCTTTTGGGTCGTAGCTGAGTTGTGTATTTCATCTTTGTAACGTTATTTATCATCTTTTACAAAATGGTGCATGATGGTCCATTTGCTATATTTGTCATCAGGACACAACATATACATATTTCCATCCTTGTTTCAAAAAGCCTTGTTAACCAGTGTAATTTTTCCCAAAAGGTAGTCATACAAAATAGTTTCCAGGGCCACTTATGGATTGCCAGTTCACTGCAGTGAACTTGAAACTATTTGTAATGGCACTTAGCTTCAGTGGTGGATGCGGAATCTGTCATTTAGATAGTTTCTGTAGTGTTCTCCCTAGATTTTTTTTTACAGCTGGGTGGCAAGAAAATTTAGCTAGGTGGTACTTGTAGCGACCCCTTTCCCAATCGAAAAAAAAAAAAAAAGTTGTTTTGCTTAACATTAATATACTTATTAAAGTGGTGTGGTAGGCATTAATGTAACATGACATGATAAACAAAGTTAGAAAATTGTACAAAAATGATAAAAGAAGTGACTATTTACTAACAAATCATATTCAACACAGATTTCAGCTAGTTTTCATTAATACTGATGGTGTATGTGGAAATAAGTTTTCCACCCGTACTATTACGTGTGTTGTGAAAATGTTCATTACAGGAAATATAGCCAGGCAGTAGAGAAAATTAACTGGGCGGGCTGCCCAGTAAAAAGGCTCTAGGGAGAACACTATTCTGTCCTTGAAACCTGCCAAGCTGTATGATTGTGACCCTGGTGGAATGTTGGCAAAGGGCTACAGAAAAACAAATGGCCTGTACTTTGCAGAGTGAGTTGAGCACGTATGGCTTACTTGCATCATTAAAGTTTTTAGCTGAAGACAGGACAAACTTTTGACTCTCTCTGGTATGTTAAAAAGTAACATTACATTTTTAGATTATAATCCTGAGTATGTGTTTGTTAATGTATTAATATTACCACTGTGTGTGTGTGTGTGTGTGTGTGTGTGTGTGTGTGTGTGTGTGTGTGTGTGTGTGTGTGCCCGTAAAAATCAAAGTAAATTTCTGATTCACCCTCATAAAATTTAAATTAATCTCCTTTGGTTATTGACTATATTTGAAGAGCAAATTGCAAAGTATTGACCTGAAGAATTTTCTTCCTTGGCTGCTTTAACTCCTCTGAGGATGCTGAAGAAAACTTACCTCTTAAAATCTCATGAAACTCAAAAATTACTGCTTGAAATAAAACCCCATTTTATTTGGCTGTTTCTAGTTTTTGCTTAATAATTCTGAATGCTGAGAATTCCTTTTTATGGGATTTACTATATATTTTTTGAAATCAGCAAATATTCCTCTCAATAAGCCAGATGAAGGGCACTAGTTAGAATAAGTAGAAACACAGAAGCACTTTTGACACAACTTAGGTCTTGATTACCTATCTGATCACAGGTGATCATCAAGAGCTAAGTTGAGTTGAAAGTGCTTCTGTATTTCTAAAAATTTAATGTAACTAGCATGCTTTCATACAGTCTGCATTTATTGTTACATATGAATTGTATTCTTTCTATTTCTGATTTTAAAGAGGACGAGTTATATCTGAAAATTTGCTTATTTAAAAAAAATGATTTCTAGTAAATCTATAAATTAATTCTCAAAATTTCATTAAAAATTAAATTTCTGTGGAGTTAAAATGGCATGAAATGTAGTAAGTTGTCCATGTTGAAAGTTGGTCAAGTGGAAATGGCATGCAAATGGAGACAGTGATATGTGTTTTGTATAAAACTAGAGACATTTGATAATATCTCTGTCCTGTAGTATCTTTTACTGACCTTCCAACAGAATCATTGTGCATGTAGTAGCTTCTAATTATTCTTCCGAGGTGAGTCTAGCTTCAAATCTTGGGTGAGGCATTGATGGTGTGTTTGTCTTACAGCATTGGCTTTTTCTCTTTCCTGAAGACAGTGGCCCTTAGAGACAAGTAAGTGCTTATAGCCCATTGAGTTGTTTTCATGGTAATCATTACCCCAATCACCCTTGAGAAAAAAATTATTGCAGTGCTTTTATTTTTTATGGGTGTGAGGCCTAGTTTCAGTTGCCTCTTTGGGAGTCTATGGTTTCGAGTGCTTTATATGCAAGCAAAATAATATGTGAAATATACATACACAGTCATATCAGAATGATATAACCACCTACCTAATAATGAGAATGACCACCTTTGGCCCGGATGACAGCAGCAAGACTGTGTGGCATGGATGCGATGAGGCCCTGGAAGGTTGCCTGGGGCACATGTGCCCATTCAGACTGCAGCAGAGCATGGAGGTCCCAGAGATGACGTGGTTGTGGGTCGGCAGTCAGCATGCCAAACCTGTCAATCCAAATATTGGGTTGATGCATAATTCCGTGCCGTTTTTTTCACCGTACTACAGAAATGTTATTAAATCAGAAGGGAAAATGGAATCAATCAACTGTATTCCCCCATTATTTATGATAGTGTCCCAACATCTGGATGGGTCTGCAATGCCATTCTTGAAGAAACGTGCAGGTTTTGCTATGAAGAAATCATCAAGGAAATTCTGGAGATAAACATCATTGTTGAACGTTCTGCCACGGAGTGTATTCTGGGGAATAGGCAGGATGTAGAAGGATCTCCCATTTCATGTCCTGAATGTCCATTTTGGTCATGTTTGCACTAGGGCGTGTGTTATGTTGGAAAAGGACACCATGGTGCTGATGTGGCAGTTTCTGCTGAATTGCTCCCTCCACATGGCAGAGTTGCTCACAAAAGAGTGCAGTGTTGATGGTCTGGCAGCATTTCCCAGTGAATAATGCCTTCCATGTCCCACCAGACACAAAGCATGATCTTCACAGGATGAAGGTCATGTTTTGAACGTGGTGTGGGCGCCTTGTTTGGGCTTAACCATTCCTTCCGATGCCTGAAATTCACATATGGGCACCAGTTTTTATCTCCAGTAACAATATGTGATAGAAAGGGTTTGTGTTGCTGAGAACATTTGCGATAATGGGCGGGCAAGGAACCACATATGGCAACATGCTTATTCTTGTTGTCCTCAGTGAGAGTGTGTGGGGCACCCAAGACCCCAATTTCTGGACCTTTCCCATACGTTCTAGGTGTCGCACCACTATGGCCTATATAATAAGTCAAATGATGAATGTCCATCCCAGTGGCCAATTCACGTGTGGTTTGACACAGATCCAAGAGAATGAGATGGTTCCAAATTATCCTCACCAAAGTGAGATGGACGACCTGAGCGTTGAGAGTCGTTTAGGTTAAAATTGCCTCCTCGGAACCGCTCAAAACATTTGTGGGCTGTTCTCGGAACAATAGCATTCTCCCCATACACAGCACAAATTTGTCGAGTAGCCTCGGCAGCTGTGGATCCCTTGTTAAACTCGTAGAGGAGCACATGTTGGTAATGCTCATTCCTCTCTATTTGACACTTCATACTTCCGGACCTGAAAACCAAATGACTATTAGCCACAATCAACAATGCAATATGATTTAGATACACGATATTACTGGCTACATTTTGATATACAATTTGCCATCTGCACCATCACTACTGACCTGGGAAACACTTGTAAAATAAAACGACATGAACTTATGCATCAACCCAATAGTCCCACAAGTGCTCTATGGGATTAAGGTTGGGCAATTTTGCCGGCTAAGGGAGAACGGAGACATCACTGTCATTTTCCTGGAACTAGTCACCCGACATGGCATGGTGCATTGTCCTGTTGGTATACACCATCAGGGTAAACATACAACATGAAGTGATGCATGTGGTCAGTGAGGATGGACAACACAGGTAGCCATTGCTGTTCAGGGACCCATCCAGTGGTACCAGTGGTCCCAGGTCATACCAGGAAAACATCCCCCAGACATGCACACTGCCACCGCTGGCCTGTACTTGGACGACAAGCATGTCCAGATGTTGGTTCTTGAGTGTCTGATGCCGTATCAGCCACCTCCCATCACTTCTGTGGAGTAGAAACCTCGATTCGTCAGAGATGACAACCTTTTCCCCCTCTTCCACTGTCCCATGATGGCAGTCCCATGTGAACTGCAGGCATCATTGCCAATGGGCCTGGGTTAACATGGGTGCCTTGATGCAGTATGGACTCCAGAAACCCATGTATAACAGGGTTCGCTCTACTGTTATCAGGGACATGTACCTGGGTGCCCCAGCGTTCATTTGCATGATGGATTGCTGCACTGTTGTGTGTCAATTGCCCTTTACCAGTCCATGGAGGTGTCGTTCTCCTCTGGGGTTGGTCTTTGGGGCTCCACAGTTATGATGTCAGGAGGTACTCGGTGTGCCAGTGGTCCATTCTTGGTACACTCTTACTACAGCATTTTGCGAACAGCTTACAAAGCTAGCTGTTTCCGAGTTACTTCCGCCCTTGGTGCGGTAGCTGATGGTAATTCCTTTTTGAACGTCTGTCAAGTCACTACCTCTGCCCATTGTGCTCATGTAATGCCCTGTGGCTCATCTGTGTTGGCTGGCCGCTTATATCTCCGTGTGCACTCTGTGATGTGCCTGGGCTGGTATTCTGTGATTTTGGGGGTTGTCATATTATTCTGATACTACAGTGTATCTCACCCTACATTCATTGTAGGACTAACACTATTGTTTAGCACATTTTTCATCAATTTGCGATATTAACCACATGTACCTTGATTTGTTTGATATTATAAAATATATATTTCGAAGGATCAAATATTTTTATAATTTATTATACTGTAATCAAAACTTATATTTTTTTTGTTAATTTATTATTCTGTAATAAAAAATAATGTACTTTTTTACTCTATAATAAATTATTAAATATTCAATCCTTCAAAGTATGTATATTTATAATAAACAAATCAAGGTACATGTGGTTCATATCATGAATTGATGAAAAACCTGCTAAAAATAGTGTTAGTCCTACAATGAATATAGGGTGAGTATGTGTATTTCACACATTATTTTGCTTGCAAATTTAAATTCCTTTAAGGTTTAAGCATGTTAAATTTGCCTAAAAAACTGTTTTAGGTGTCTTTGAGTTTATATCATAGAGTCAAAAACAACAGTAACAAGCTTTATATGTATGTTTCTGTTTAAGTAGTAGGTTAGAATCTGTAAAGTTCAGCTTGCAGAATCACTCTGAAATCAGGTACTTAAAAAACAAAGAATATGAAAATTTGAACTACCTAATGCTGGAGAAAACAAAACAAAAGAAATGAAAACTGGAACTACTGAACGTTGGAAACATTACAATTTAGAGAGCCATGTACCTTCAGAAGGAATTTAGCAATTGTCACAAAAATGCATACATTTTTTACACAGTGTATTGATCCATAGAAGTAGGGCAAAAAAAGGGGGGTATTTCACTGTTACCTCTGTTACTCTTGCTTAAATTAGTTGTTAAACATAGCCATTAGAAGATGTGATATATATACTATTTTTTTTTTTTTTTGCTGTAATTTGATGTATATATCACATCCTTTAGTGGCTATGTTTAACAACTAATTCAAACACGAGTAGCATTTCACAACTGTGAAATGACCCCTGATTTTCACTGTATGGAGCTGTATTTTGTATTTTATTTTGACAACATGCCTATGCAAGGAAGTATGAATTCATATTTACAGCAAGATTTTTCTTTTGTTTCAGATGGTGTCTCTATTTTATGAAGCTATACATTATAAGAAATTGTTCAGAAAACTCATTTATGTCTTTTATTGATGAAACACATATTGATGCAAGCAAGATGCTTGCTGCTGCACTGGAGCAAATGGATAACATAATAGCTTGTAAGTAGGACCATTCATCATTTGATTATAATCAGCAGTGAAAGTGGGCAGGAATGGTGGGGAATAGCATTCCCATAAGAAATTGGTAAGGAAAAGGGCATTTCCCTAAATAATGGTGAACAATGTACACATTATTTGAGAAAAAAAAATGTACTGCAGAACTATATGGAGAAAAGTTTGGCTCACAGTTTATTTATATTTATGAATTCTATTCGTAATTTCTGTAAGATTTTTATGTTTGAAAATTTTGTCTCTGATTTTGCAGTTTTTAGAGGTTTTGACTTGAGACAATAAATTTTGACCTTCGGACACTTTAACTAAAGGCCTGTAGCCAGAGGAGATACTCGCATTCTGCTGTTTTGCTTTCGTATAATTTAGCAGCGTTCGAATTACCCAGTGATCCGCTGGCCATTGGCCAGTAAAACTTTCATCGGACCACTGAACTATTAATTTTACTGGCTCGAATGTCCAGTAAATTTTCTTTTTTTTTTTTTTTTTTTCTAATTTGTCACATGTTAAAAAATGAATTTCTTTTTCTTTTGCCTTGTTATATGGTTTTCCTTTTAGGCTACAAACTACTGATATGGTCATGAAATGCTATTTGATAACAGCTCTTTATTTTATTCCTCATCATTTGTAAAGAGTGGAAGAAAAATAAATACAAAAAGGCAGTTTCCCAGTCCTCGTCTTGTAACGGCAACGGATGTTTTTTCTTACCTCTGTCCCTGCCATTTGTAATGAGCAGAAGTAAGCAAAATAAATATCCTGCTCTTCCTTGGATTCGCCCACTCTAGTGAATGCAGCAGATACTGACACCAGACAAACTAGTTTTTATTTCTTCTCCAAGAAAACACACTAGCGGAGGAGGTCAATTGAATGCATGAGGATAATTTTTGCAAAAGAACAATTCACATGAAACAGTGTTCAGTGGAGAACTAAAAATAACTTCATAGGAAAGTAGGAGGGATGTGCAGTAAGATTAAAATAAGAAAAATGAAACTAAACCCTAAAAAATCAAATATAAACTGTAAAAATGGCTGTTAATGTTTGTCAATTTTGTACCCTTGGAGTCTCCTTACTTAAAAACAGATTGGGAATGCGCTCTTACTCTGCTATATCACCAAACCATCAGTGTTATTCTTGAAATATTCTCTGCCCTGTGAGTTGCACTTTCAAAGTAGATGTTTTAAAAACAGATATTGGAGATAATTCCACTGAAATGATACATTATTTTCTGCATATATTGTAGATGGCTAAGTTTTTATTTATTTATTTACTTTTTACAGACCAGTGGGCATTTTGGTGGACCAGTGGCTTGTAAATTCTAGTGGTCCGCTGGCCCAGTAAAAGATTTACTTCTAATTCTAACACTGCATTTAGCATGTTATACCGCAGGGCGGAATGTTGAACTAGTAACTATGTTGCAGGTGTGATTTACAACAAGGTTAATAGAGTATAACCTTTGCTTTAGAATACCAAACTCAAATTCATTCACAGTAACAATTTAGTACATAGCAGCTGACCAAGACCACTCTGGCTTCAGGAAGAGACGGCATTCTCTAATTGTTTAAAGTGGTGTTTCACAGCAGTGGTTTCTTTGGTAACTTAAATTTTGAAATCAACTCTCTGAGGTGTTCCTCTCTAAGTTTAAATCATCGGGTGCATAGTTTTTTTTGTTTTGTTTTTATACTACACATGTGTGCAAAAATTAAGGACGAAGAGGAGAAATTAGCATAACAGCGGAACGAGCAGGCAGAACGGACCGAAAGACCACTCAGGAGATAGACTAGGGTCCGGTATGGTAGGGCATGTGCATAGATGCAGCATGACATAGGGGGGAGTGTCGGAAGGGTATAAAGCATGCACGGTGTACATCGGTTTGAACGACGTCGAGTTGCTGCCACCGTGTGATATGGCCAACAGGCAATCCAGTAGATGACATCTAGATAACTTTACCAGAGGTCGCGTCATTGGGAAGTTGGAAGAAGGTCAAAGTGTGACTAGTGTGGCCGAGGAGTTCGGGATCGCTCACAGCATCGTTTCACGAGCTTGGAGAGCATTTCAAACGACAGGAACAGCTATCCGAGAGTTTAGCGGTGGTCGTCCACGAGCAACCACGGCGGCGGACGACTGGTATATTGTCCTACAGGTGAGAAGAGGCAGACGGCGAGAGAAATCACAAGGCATATGCAACAGACAACTGGACGTCCATTATCGCGTTTTACCGTGGCCAGGAGGCTGCACAAAGGTGGTCTGTTTGCACGACGACCAGTACGGTATGTGCCATTAATGCCTGCTCATCGGAGATGGCGGTTTCTGTGCTGCCAGGAACACAAGAACTGGATACATCAGCAATGGGGTTGAGTCATCACCCCCTAATAGCTTAGAAGGCCCGCGCACCGAACGCCGGAAGCTGCGTGACGTAGGGGAGAGTAGGCTGATGTCCGTGGTGGGTGGTCGAGCATGCATGAGCTTGCTCACTCTGTGTAAGCGTGACTGCGGATGTGCGTGGTTGTTGTTGTCAAATTGTCAACTAAATTTATTTTCATAGAGGAATATTAAAAGTATTCAAATTCCCTACTAATGGGGAGGCTCTCAGAAAATGGCATACAGCAATAAAGCGTGAAAATTTTCAACTCTAAGGTACGTGGAAACCTTTTGTTAACCTTATTTTAAACTACTCGTAAAATAAAAAATTTGAACTAGAAAATTTAAATTTGGCTAATTTTATAATCTAATGCATCTCGCAGCGGGAAGTCAAAGCACTGAAAAGATTTTTGAAAAATGAAATTTATGTTTGAAATGGAAAGAATAGATTATTTGTGTTGTTATAGTAACCCATAACATGTTTTTGCCAATGTATCAAATAAGTTCAAAGTAAAATATGTATATTTAGGAAGGGATTTTAAACTTTATTATGGACACAGAATAATAAGGGTTGCATGTTTTTGATCCCAAGAGTAATATGTTGATACATTCGTACTTAGTTATTTAAGTGTTTAGGCAGCGCCAGATTAACTTTTTGGGGGTCCCTATTTCTGGGCACAAATGCTTGTAAAATACTTATATCCTATACGAAATATATGTATGTCATGTACACATCTAACATGCCTATGTCCTTTATATAAATGCTAAGGCCTTGTTGCCATGTGAAATACATCTTTTGTGTTTGCAGACATAGAGAATTGCATTGAATTATCATTTTTTATATTTATTACTAAAGGAACACAAACACTGAATCAAGTATAGACAGCAAAAATTAGATATGAATGCACAAAAACAGAAGTTCACACATAGTTCAGGAGTAAGTTTGCCTTTAAAATGTCTGTTTAAAGATTTTGAAGCATTTTTCTACAAACCAACACATTGAAGAACTCTCGTGTGAGCAGTGTGTATGCTCTATCTGTGGTAGGATGGGAATTTATCAAAACCATTCAATTTCTTAAAAATTAGGTGAAATATATCAGTACTACCTGGGCAAGAAATTATTTACTTGCCCAGGTAGTAAAAGCTGGATGCGCAGGAAAATGTATCTTTTAAGATAACAAACCAGAACCCTATTTTTTTTAAGTTAAAAATATGACCTGTTTTAACATGTTTGCACTTCCATTTTAAGGGTCTGTATTACAAATGTTCAATGCACAAACGTGTGTATATCAATTCTATGTGTGAACTTCTGTTTTTGATTCTGCCATGTTCCTTTTGTTAAAGTTTTCTCCCTTTGTCACTAAACATGAGAGGTCAGTTACATCAGAGGCATGCATACTGTTGTTGATTATAAACAAAATTTGGAGCAAAACTAGGTTTCCGATTTCTGGGCGTAGAGCATAACATAATTAAAGATGTGATATTACTCTTTCCTTGGTACTTCGTAACAATAATACAACTTCCATTAATTAACAATGACATGAAACACGACATGTGATGACTGTCTTTTTTTCTTGTGTAGTAGGAAATTTTATTACAAACTTTTTTATTTTAAAATTTAGTTACCATGCACAGGCAATTAGATGTTTTATTTACTTGCCCAGACGAATGATTTACATGCTCTGGGCATCTCGGGCATGGTATTTTTAAGCCTTGGATATTGTTATTTTTAAGAGAAAGAAAAGTATGTGGATCGACATGAATCCACATATTGTGGAAACTATGTTCTAAACAAACAAGATTTTTAAAATACAAGTGAAAATATATACTCGCTTCTTTTTTTTTTTTTTTGAAAAAATTTGTTTAAAATGAGAGATCAACTTTTTATTCATTTATCTAGATTTATCTGTTTCCAGACTTCCTGCACTGTGTCTTCACAAGCTACAGCAATAATAACTGGAACTAATATATCTCATATTATCCGATAACTACTGGAAAGTGTGCTTCCAAACGTGAGGGTGGGTGTCAATTTTTGTATGGGGAAAAACTTCAATCCTTCATAGAATTTATTTTGAAACCAAAATCATAAAAAAAGGAAAAAACAATCTTTTTCAATAGCTTTAGCAATGACAAAACATTTGTGCAAAATTTTATACCATTGCTTTTTATAGTTTCTGAGAAAATGGTACATCAAGTTAGTCAGTTTATAATGAAACATGTACATCTTTTAAAATACATCCTATAGTACCAAAACAATCGCTTAGATTTATTCAGTACAATAACTGCATGTGCATTTGTCAGGTTCTCAAAAAATATAATAATTATCTGAAAAAATACTTTAAGAAATTATTGGAACAAATTTCATATTTTCTTAGAAACGTGTCTTTGAAATTCTTCAAGGAACAGCTAACGGACACATAATCAAATTGTGCTTGTGATACACAAAGAACTACACAACCATAATTATATGTACATTGGCAGTTTTGCTGAATACTTCTTGAAAATCAGATTTCAGGAAATTTCTGCCAATAAGTTACTTGTATTTTTCCAGATAAAAAGAAATGCTTATATTATGGATCCAAATAGTTTTGCTTAATGCTACTAATATACTTAATACATTGACAAGGTAACTTTTTTGAAATAGTGCTCTGGAAGACAAAAATTATAAACTTTATATTTGCTTATCAAAATGAAGTTGTCCAAACACGTAGCTAGATGGTACTAAAATTAGGAAAACTTGTTATGTCATTATTGTACGTTTAATAATGTAGCAATGGCATAATTTTCTTGAAATCTTAATTTATTTGATGCAATCAGTGGATCAAGCAGCAATTCACTGTATGTATGTTAAAACGTGTTTTATTGAGCCTTTGGTAATAATTAAAAAACACAGAAAAAAATTCAGTTTTTCTTGACCTTTTTTATATATTAGTGATCACGGATTGCATATAAAATACATTTTCACTAAAGGAATTATTTCATTACTAAAATTTTGATAGTCATAGATTTGCAATGAATGAAAAATCTGATTCCTTAAATATGTCAATCGACATCTTTTGAAACGACGGCGATACTTCGTAATGGACCCTCAAACTAATCTTTCAAGTACAACACTATTTGTTCACAAGTACAGGAATCGTTCGGCTAACTATAAAGACACTATAACTTCAAGTGAAACTACGACAACAGTTTATAATTTCGATTATAGGAATGGTTTATCACTTCCAGTGAAATGACAGGGATGCTTTCATTAAGTTGACGAATCTGTCTTGCTTACCCTTTCAAGTCGAAATTATTGCTACGCTAAATTTTACGCTGTAATTTCTTTTTCTTCTGTATTTTAAAAGATTATTAAACAAACTTGTTAACTCTGCAGTTATTTGAAAACTAACACACAAGTTCTTATTTAAATGCAGTGAAACTCTAAAAGAACGCACGACCTGGTTAGTTGGTGTACGTAAAGACGCGTTCGTTCGCACATCGCCGTAATACTCCTCTCCGCGACTACGGACTACTCTAGTGACGTCACAAATCGGTGCGCGGGCCTGCTAAGCTATTAGGGGGTGATGGTTGAGTTCTCTTTACGGATGAGAGCCGATTTAGTGTGACGAGCGATTGTGGACGTATACACATCTGGAGAGAGCAGGGAACACACAATCACACCTCCAACATCATCGAAAAGGACCGGTTTGGAGATGGTGGAGTTCTCCTTTCGGGCGGTATCATTCTTGGTAGCCGTACTGACCTCCACATCTTCCTAGGAGGTTCAGTCACTGGTGTCCGCTCCGCTATTGTACCGAGGTTCTCCTGCCTCACGTGCGTCTGTTTAGAGGTGCTGTGGGTCCTAAGTTCCTCTTCATGGACGACAACGCTACACTTCATCGTACAGTGGCTGTTGCAGAGCTGTTGGAGAGTGAAGATATTCCACTCATGGATTGGACCGCAAGGTCCCCGGACCTAAATCCAATCGAACACGTGTGCGACCTTCTCGGGAGACACTTGGCAGCATGTCACCAGCCGCCAGCAATGATTCCGCAGCTGCGATTGGCGCTACAAGAGGAATGGGCCGCGATGCCTCAACAGCTCCTTGACAACCTCGTCCTCAGCATGGACAGATGTTGTAAATCCTGCAACACAGTCCGGGGTGATCAAACCCCCTACTAAAGACTGGATTTTTTGGCAGCTGCCTGTCACATGGACATTTCTGTCTTCTGTCCAGTTGTGCTTGAAGCTACCTTTTAAATAAACTGCCTTTGTATCCTTTGGATCCCTTGTTTGGACAGTTTTGCTCACTTGTTCCATATTCTCACATCTTGGGGATCTTATGGTATGATTTGAGTCGATGTGGAGCACTTCTGCACGACGTTACATTCGAAAAACCGTCTCGTCCTTCATTTTTGCACGCCAGTGTATATACAGTGGTTGCTCTGGCCTTTTTAAAAGTTCTTGCCAACCCATTCACCAAACTCAGCTGTTTTTCTACCAAGGTTGTAATAGTACAATAAGGTAATTGCCAATATTTTTGCCAAAACTTTTTTTCCATCGCCAAAACAATTTTTTTTTTTTTTTTTTTTTTTTTTTTGCAAATAGCGAAGAATGCGATCAGCCCCACAACTCCCGGCATAATGTCGATTAACTGAATATGTTCATGTATTACCATAATTATTATGTACAATTTGGTGGGAAAACAATTAATATATTCCAAATGTTTTCACTATTTTTCATCTGCACAATTAAGAAAAACAAAACTTCAGCTGATGCGTAACCTCCTCTTTGTGATATATAGCTATATTTAGCTGAATTACAAATTTATTAGGGTTTAGCTCTTATTCATTGTAATATTGTAATATTTTTCATTTCTTAAATTTATGTGCTTATAAAAGAACACAAGTAAAAAAAAAAAAAGGTGTGTGTGAGAGAGAGAGATAGAGAGGGGGGGGCAGACGTTAAACACTGTTCCCCCAAAACAAATAATCTACTTTCACCACGGATTGTATTAGATCACTTCAAGTGACTTCATCCATGTCATAAATAATTTCAGGTGCTTATGAAATTTAATATGTGCAAAATCTTTTCATAGGGGGATTTGACCAAATATTAAAATGTAAGTCTTGTGCTCTCTTACATGTATTTTTTTGCAATTTAGTTCTTCAATTTTTGACTTTTTTTTTGCTGTAATGCCACTTTTTAAGAGTTTTATATTGCTGTGAAATAAGAATAATGAATGTCAATACATTTCAAATGTTTCCAGCCCAGTTTTTCTTTTATAAAAAGTAATCATGAAAGACATAATTTGTAACAGCATATCACCATGAGTTCAGTTTTATTTTCTTGCTTTGGGACACTGAAATGCTTAAAAGTATTTTGTTCTTGATTTTTAAAAATCGTAATGTTAATAAAAGTTATAACTGGTAGGAATAGTGATGAATAAATGATTTGTCAAAGGTTCCTGTGGATATGAATAAGTTATTTATTTATTTTGACTGAACTCTTCAGTTTCAATGGAATTTCAGAAACATATTGAAGTAGCATTGTAAAATGTAAACATCTTGAAATATTTCTTGCTTTTTGCTCCACTGTTTCAGGGTCCTACATGATTCAAGGTATCTGTTATACACTCACTCAGTCCTCCTTGTACACGAGGCTTCATTTTTTTAGAAAATCTCTTGTGCATGGAATTCATATAAGTGGAGCTAAAGGAACAATAAGAAATTATGGCTTAGGTTCTAGCTTTGCTTGTATTTGCATCTATTTAAGTTTTTGTTTACTCATTTTTTTTGTAAATTATGCAAAATAATACAAATAAAAAATGATAAAAGTCCACAACAAATGAGTTTACATTTTCATTAAATGTATAATTTAGAAATTGAAAAATTTTAAGGAATTTTACAAAACAGTCACATAGATTTAATAAGAACCCAAGTCAAATTTAAAGATATCAATCTCTAAAGGATGGGGTGGAATATGCCCTACGTTTTTGGATGAGAAATGCTGCCAGACTGACTGATGAACTCCATTAAGTGATGGTTGTTGAGAATTTTTCCTCACTTTAGCCAATGTAATATTTTGGGTGATTGCATTGTTGACATACCTTTTGATCATCAATCCATGTTCATAAACACATATCCTAGAAAATGCACTACAGCATATAGCACAAGAACGGACACTGCCTACCCAATTTAGGATTGCTGAAAACAGCTGTGAGAACTACATCAGATGTGGCACTAATCAGTCATGAATGGAGTCAATTCATACCAAACCTAAGGTGCAGTGCAATACTGTTGGCCCCAGCTACTGACAGTTCTCATTTTCTGCAAGTCTTCTAGGCCTTTCTGGTTTTGAAGTCTATATCTTTGTGTGTCTTCCTGGACCTGAGACAACATTACTCTCCTTGAGGCTACAGTCATGAAAATGTCTCCAAAGTACGATTGTCACTCGCTTCTCGACCAACCCCCTGTTTTGCAAAAGCCGGGGGGAAACAACCCTAGGCTTTCCCTGTTACCCTACCACTATAGCACGGTATCATTTTCTAAGTCGCCGCCCCGGTGGCGCAGTGGTCTAAGTGATGTCTTATAACCACAGAGGTGCCAACCATTACAGATTTTCCATAATTATTATGGTTTCGGCTGCCTGATTACGGAATTATGGACTGGTTGGAAGAATTATGGATTTCAGTGTATTTCGTAAAAGTTCTGAATTTTGTGTCCTTTTTTGTTGAAAATCACGGTTTAGACCGCGATCGCATTTTGCGAATACATTTATAGTTATTTTCGCAGAAATGTGAAAACTTTTAATTGGTGCTGTTTCTAAGTAAGCGCCATTGAAATTCAGATATTGGATACATCGGCAAAGCCAATATCGGACGGATATCGGGTGAAAAACGGCAAGGCGATATTGCGTAATATGTCAGAAAAGCCGTTATCAGCGCAATGACGTCCGCATACCTGCCAAGTATTCCGGATTTTCCAGAACAAATTTTGGGGTAGTTTTACGATCGGAAGACAGTTTCTTCCGCATTTTCGCAAAAATGGCTCACGATTTTTTTTTTATTGATGGAAATTGATATCTTTGTTATTGTCGCTTAATGTAAACTGCTTTTGTTTTATTATGATCTCATAGCCATTGAACCTTATGTTATCTCATGTTTTTAGTAGTGAGCGATATGTATTTATAGATCCCCCCCCCCCCCCCCCCCGTCAATCCTTCCAAATCCTTCTCTCTCAGTGTTGGAATAGCTGCGGTAATTACGCCGAAGTTCGAAATTTTTTAATTCTGTGCGGTGTCAGACAAAATGCATAATTACGCATCTAGTATGCATCAAAAAGTGTGTTTACGCATCGAAGAATTTTACCAACGCGTAAAAATACGCATCGGGATGGTATTTTGTCTTTCAAAAACTGAAGTAAATAAAATAAAGATTTTTTTCTGTAATCGTAATTTTGTTTTCCTGCGATGTTGCCTCTGTCCAGTATTGTTGTTATTCATCACTTTATTTGTAAAATATTCGTATTTCAGTGTGAAAGTGGAGGGAAAATTTCCGAAAACGGAAATTCAATGGCGCAAGAATTCCCCTGTAATCTTAAGGCATGAGCAGGCAATGACTTCGAGGAATTTCTCCTTTTCCGTCATAATTTGAGTTATCCTCGAGTCGATGCATAACTGAACAGAAATTTCAAGGCAAAGATGTTTTTCGCCTGAAACTCGAAAACGGACGTTTCGTCTTTCAAAACTTTTGAAAACGGAAGTTTGCCGCAGCGAAGATTTCTTTCGTAATTGTAATTTAATTTTTCATGCGATGTTTCCTCTGCCTAGTATTGTAGTTAGATATCATTTTATTTCATAAATATTTGTATTTCAACTTGTAAATGGAGGGATAATGTCCGAAAACGGAAATCGGACTTAGAAAAGATTTCTCCCGTAACTATTTTTTTTCCCAACGATGTTCTGAACGTGTATCCTGTATTCTCAAATAACCCCCCCCCCCCAAGGTTTGCATTCCAGCTTGATAAAGAAAGAGAGGATGGGGATGGGGGCTTCGAAAACGGAAGTGATGTAGCTGAAAATTTGTGTTCAAAAGTATTCATATTCTCAGTTACACTATTCATCCTTTATCTAACATAATGCTGTCATGCATTCATGATGGATAAAATTGTCATCCAAGGGCATAAAAAAAAAAAAAGAAAAGACAGGTCTCTGTCTTGTCATTGCTTAAATGAAATCCAGTTATTTCTAAAATTGCATCATTCAATTAAAAAAAAATCAAAATCATCACAATTTCTGAACTCCATCTATGAGTGACTGATACAGAAAAATAATTGAAAACAAGTATCATCAAACATACTGCTAGCACATCCCATACATTACCACTCACCCCTAATAATAGATAATCGTGAATTAACAGTTCTGGTACTGTCGCAAATCTTTTTGATTTTTGCAAGCAATCTTTTTGATTTAAGAAAATTTTGGTTGGCAAATACGTGTTCGATATTAACCGACATTCAGCCGTCATAACCAATATCGGCTCGATATCTAGCCGATATTCATTCCCACTTGGGTTATTAAAAAATATTAACCATTAAAATAGAAGGGTCATGTTATAAGGTATTTGATTTTATAAGGTTATTACACATTTTGCACGTTAATTTCTCATGAAATACCCTTCCCACGCGTAAATGATGAGGCTTTGTATGGTGATTACTGATAGGCACCGCAGAAAGTTAGCACCCCTGTGACATGAGGTAAGCACAATATTGATAATTTAATTTCATAGTTTTTTGTCAGGATAGTGTAAACATATAAGGTTATTGCACATTTCACGCTTTAATTTCTCATGAAATACCCTTTCCACGCGTTAACGATGAGGCTTTGTATGGTTATTACCGATAGGCACCTCACACAAGTATTACAGGTTACACAGTAGTACTATAACATTGCCCTCCACTTTGAAAAAAATGGTGTGTTATGTTACTGAAAATATTACTGAAAGTTTGTGTTCCATTACTGAAACATTGCTGAAAAGTACCCTATTGATTACCGATAGGTTCTGCTAGAGGTTGGCACCTCTGTAACCATTCGTCCGGAAGGGGTCCGGGTTTGAATCCCGGTGAGGCATGGATGTTGTGTTTGTCTTACAGCACTGGCTCTCTCCCTTCCCTGGAACCAGTGACCCTAAATTAGGGACGGGTGATTGCTTATAGCCCATTGAGTTGCTCACAGTAGTCGTTAAAAAAAATCAAAGTGACCGCATCCACAATTGAAACTAATTACACCATAAAAGGGAGGATTGTATAACCGCTCCAATGGGAATATTTGTTTTCAGCGACAAAAGATATATTCCTTCTGTGTCTGTCAAAAACCTTATGGTGCCCAAAAGTTGTAAAAGAATGCATTCTCCCTCACTCCGTCTTTTGTAAAGCCGAAGTGTCAGTGAGAAAATTTTTCCTGACTCGATCAACAAACCACAGTTAGATAGCAGTAAAATGTTCTCAGCTCTTTGCATCCATGTTATACCCCCAGCACATCAACCAGTCATGAGCGTTCCTCTAGGCGGGTATTGTATGTATTGAGTACATTCTATGTAATTCTTATTTCCTTTCTCACTGTACAGTAGATTGAACTTTTTTTCTTGTGACTGTGCACGCTTTTTGCTCTGTCTTTAAGCCATTATATTCATTTATTTTTTCATATGTCGCCAGTGGAAGAAGTAGCGTTTATTGTGAAATGTTCGTACAAATGCCCTGGGCTTTATTATTTTAATTTAACTGGTTGAAGACCTATTTTCTGATACCCAGGATTGATTCTGGACAGTTCACCTCATTTTGTTTGATGAAACTTCTGCATCAAAATGCAGAATCAAAATAAAATAATAAGTAGTCTTTCTGGGCATTAATGTAAGAAAAGGAAAGTGGAAAAAGAAGATTCAATTTTAAAGCAAAAGGGTTCCTTTCTGAATTATTTACAACCAAGTGATGTCATTAATAAATGTAATGATAATCAAGAAGCACTATGTAGTGATGGTGTTTAAGAATCAGGTGGTAACATTTATTGTGGATCTCTTTGAGATGTTGCATCTGTACCAGCCTGAATGTGAGAAACCAGCCCCCAATACGTCAAGTTCTCTTGCGGAATATGATGACATCATTTTGAAGGACCCTGCTTTGTGGCCGAAAGTAAATCAACCTCTGATTGATATTTTGGTAGCAAAGGGACCTCCAGCAAAACTAGGAGAGTTTGAATATCCAAGAGACAAAAAAAAATAAATGTTTTAGCATCTCCCTCTATTACTGAATTTTGGGTAATTCAGAAAGAATTGAAAGAAATTGGCTCATTTATTCTACTTCGAATGATGTGGTTTTTTGCTTCTGCTGCAGATTATTTTCCAAAACAAACATGCGCCATTCCATGCCAGATCACCCAAGGTATGTATGTTGCCCACCCATCTCAGATTTTTTGTGAAAATTGACACAAAGTATTGTAGTCCAGTAGATCTTGAATAATGCCACTTTAAAAATTGGGTAGCTCTGCCTTTAAAGTTTTCTCGCTATGAGTTTTCACAACTATACTGTAGGACAAAAAATTCTTAACTTCACAACTAATTGTTGCAGCCACATTTTTTTTTTTTTTAAATGATCTGCATGATCCATACATTTCGGAACAACTTGTTTCTGCACATTTTTTGAATTAAAAGAACACTTTTTTTTTTAATTTAATGGCAAAAGACATGAAAAAATGAGGCCACATTTTTATTAAACAAAACAGTTTTTTTTTTCAAAATGAGCATCCACTTCAAATTTGCTAAAAATATTTTCATGTGTGTATTATAATGTAACCTTTCAGCAGGAGAAAAAAATACTTTGGGCAATTCGCAATTTTGGTGAGGAAACGAAAATAAAAAATGGCGAGTTTTATATTATATGGAACATTCAGACATGATATTACCCAATTTTTTAATTAAGTAGTTGCTTGACCACTTTTTTACCAATCTAAGAAAGTCCTGTTCATGATAGTGCAAGTTCAGAAAATTCTTCAGTTTTTATATTTTGCAGAACAACCATCAGTGAAATACTCAATATTTTTAAGTCTGTGGTAATGCACAACCATTTTCCTAAACTGAAGGAAGTAGAAACATCTACAATGACTAGAAATTTTAGTAGGAGGCAAAAACAGAGATAACAAGTGAAGATAGAACTTTATTTTGAAGTCCTGTAAGGAGGAATGATTGGGGGGGGGGAGAGATTCAACATCCATTAGTACTTATGGCAAGCATTTCATTATTGACACACAAAAATTTAGGTCGGACTTTTTTTTTCATTTTCTTAAAAGTATTTACGTGCATTGGATGAAAAACTAACTAAAGAAAATTCCTTTAACTTATTGCAACTTTACATTCAACAGATGAAATTACTTTTATTTGATTGTACATTTAATATGAAAGAATATTTCTCCTTGTTGAGTTTATGTACTATGTACTTAAGAAAAAATCTGAAGATCCAAAATAAATTATTTTATTTGCTGATAATCTGAAATGCACGTGTGCATGCAAGCACTTTAAATGGTCAAGCAACCACTTAATTTAAAAATTTGGGTAATATCATGTCAGAATTTTTCATGTATGAAACATACCATTTTTTTTTCCTCGCCAAAATTGCAAATTGCCCAAAGTATTTTTTTCTCCTGCTGAAAAGTTACGTTATAATACACACATTAAAATATTTTTAGCAAATTTGAAGTGGGGGTTCATTTTGAAAAAAATGTTTTGTTTAATAAAAATGTGGCCTCATTTTTCCATGTCTTTTGTCATTAAATTTAAAAAATGTGTTCTTTTAATTCAAAAAATGTGCAGAAACAAGTTGCTCCCAAATGTGCACATCGTTTAAGAAAAAAATTACGTGGCTACAACAGTTAGTTGTGAAGTTATGAATTTTTTGTCCTGCAGAGGTAGATGTGAAAACTCATAGCGAAAACTTTAAAGGCAGAGCAACCCAACTTTTGAAGTGGCATTACTCAAGATCTACTGGACCAACTGACCTAAAATTTTAACTGGTTTCATATCTCACCAGTACAATACTTTGTACCAATTTTCATAAAAATCTGAGATGAGTGGGTGACATCTCGTGAAAATGCGGGTGATTTGACATGAATGTCCCACAACATGTCATTAACTGAAGGAAAAACGACTAGAAACATTTATCTATGGATTTGCAACGCCATGAAAGGTCTTCAGATCACTGTGGAAGTTTTCATAAATGGGTAGAACTCTAAAGGAGATTACTAACTAATAACATTGATAAAGAAGTACAGCATTTGATCTTGGCAGAACAGAAGCACTTAGAAAATGTCTTATGACGTATAATAGCTGCAGTCAAATTGCTTGTCGGGGAAAACATGGCTCTGATGGGTACATTTGACACCCTATACACAAGGAACAACTGAAAGATTCAAAAAATTATTCAATATTTAGCAGAATTTGACGTTGTGATGAAAACACACCTTGATAGGATCAACTCCCATGAGATTCATTTACATTATCTGGGAAAAAGGATTCAAAACGAAATAATAAGTATTTTGGGAAATCAAATTAAAACTGTTATTTAAAGGATATTGTAAGAGCGAAATATTTTTCCATCATAGTTGACTGAACCCCTGACGCATCTCATAAAGGTCAAATGACTTTAATTGTATTGTTTGTCAATATAAGTGAAAAAGATAAAACCTCTGAGCCTGATGAAATCATAAAAATTGAAGAACGATTCATACAATTTCTGTAAGTCAAAAATACCACTGGAGTTTGTAAGGCATCTTTAATTCTGACAGTTCTAAAAGATCTGAATTTAGAAATAGCCAATATGCATGGGCAAGGGTATGATAATGGAGCCAATATGAATGGCAAAAACAAAGGAGTTTAAAGCATAGTAAAAACCATAAATCCAAGAGCCTTTTTTGTACCTTGTAGTGCCCACACATTAAACCTAGTTCTCAACGATGCTGCTAGCTGCAGTACTGAAACCGTTATTTTCTTCAATACAATTCAGTGCATTTACAACGTTTTCTCCGCTTCAACACAACATTGGGATGTGCTTTTACCTAACGGTCCTTTTTATAATACAGTTGCTTTTCACTGAATTTAAGCAATTCTATCAGGAAAAAGTCTGACCTCCAAATTTCACCGTAGATAAGTATTAAATGTTTGCTTCAAATCTGAAAATGCAGTTCTTTACAAAGCTTTCTGTTGAACAACAAATTATCTTTGTTGGGCTTTTTCTGCACTCCCACCTAGTATCTGATTGTTTACATACAGTGTGAACGATGTAGATAAGATCCTCACTGTATGGCGCTGGCAGGCCTGAGAATCCGGTTGTTCTCCAAAGGACTATGAAATATTTTTGGCCGTTGTCTATTTCATGATAGCTAAAGTAATGATAAAAAATGTTTTATTGAATACTTCTTACGAGTCCTAGAAATATCTGCACTAATATAATTACATGGGGTGCCCGACTTGTTATCTAAGTTACCATTCACATACATTGCCATCTTTTTTGGGGGGTGGGTGGGGGGCAGGGCTTTCATAAACTGAATCCCCAAATGAGTCTTATGACTTCATTGTACAATATTTAAAAAAAGACAAAGTTGACTATTTTCATTAGCAGCAGATTTTTTTCAAAGTCAGATAGTTAAACGAAATGAAACACCAATGCAGAAAGTTGAAAAAATTATTCAGTCTCTTTATTGTTACTCATTTTTTTCCTGCCAAACCTTGAAGCCAATCCTCCTGCAGAAGGATTGCAATTTGATGGAAATTTTGAATAGAAGTACAAATGATTGCTTGTATCCTTGGGATTTGCATAGAACTAAAAGCATGTGAAATGCAGTGGAACATTTTTATGGTAACACTGCTTTTGACTGAATCCTATTCGATAATTTAAAGTCCCTTATTTCTGTAATCATCATCATTGTCAACCATTATCAATCCACTGCTGGACGAAGGTCTCCCCAAGTTTCCTCCACAACGGTCTGTCTTGTGCCAGTCTCCTCCATGTCACTCCCGCATACTTTCGAATTTCATCCACCCATCTTCCATGTAATCTCCTTCTGGGTCTTTTCCTGTCCCTTGGAATCCAATCTAAAATTTCGGCTGTCCATTGATGGTCTGTTCTTCTGGCAGTATGTCTAGCCCATTGCCATTTCAGGGATTTAACTCTGATCATGATGTCTTCCACTCCAGTCATTTTTCGGATCCACGAGTTCCTCTTCTTATCTCTCCTGGTTACACCAAGCATGCACCTCTCCATGCTGCTTTGAGTTGTCTGCAGCCTTTGTATGTCTCTTTTAGTTAAGGTCCACGTCTCTGCACCATACGTAAGCACTGGAAGGATGCATTGATCAAACACTTTTCTTTTAAGACATAATGGCATATTGCTCTTGAAAATTATGCTGTTTCTTCCAAAAGCTCTCCAGGCAAGTTTTGTACGCCGATTAATTTCTTCACCAATGTGACCCTCACTTGTTATCTGCTGTCCAAGATAAATGTACGTGTCTGTTATCTCCACCTTTTCTCCATCAATCGATAAATCTTCATTTCTTGTAAAAGCATTGAACATCACTTTTGTCTTCTGAAAGTTCATTTTTAATCCCACTTCTTTACTCTTGTCAGCAAGTTCCTGGATCATACTCTGCAGCTCTGATGGGGTAGTTGCAAATATGACTATGTCATCAGCAAAACGAAGGTGGGTTAGATAATCTCCATTAATCTTTATCCCTTTGTTTTCCCAGTTCAGTGATTGAAAGACATTTTCCAATATGGCATTAAAGAGCTTCGGAGATATGCTGTCACCTTGTCTCATTCCTTTTCCAATTTTTATGTGTGTTGTATTTTCAAACAGCCGAATCTTTGCACTTGCATTTTCATACATGTTATTAATAATATTAATGTATGCATCTTCAATACCGTAGGATTTCAGAGCCATTGTAACTGCTGATGGTTTCACCGAATCAAAGGCTTTTTCATAATCGATAAAAGCCATGCACAATGGAAGTTCATATTCCCTCGCTCTATTCCATTTCTGTAATATGATTAAAAAAATTGACAAACAAAATTGCATACTTAAATTAGGTAGATTTTGACGGATTACGCATTTTCAATTCGGGGTTGTAATTTCTCCTGCTACATTGCTTGTTCTGGCATCTGTCTTCCACAGATTTTGCACATGTATATTAAACACCAGTTTTATATACTGTACGTACACTGAAGTGCCAGAAAAACTGGTACAGACGAGCTTATGCAAAATACACAGCAATGTCACCTCTGCGCGTCCGCCGTTACGTATATAAAGCGATAGACATCCTTGCCAGCTGTCACAGCTGTTTTTGGCATGAGAATGACTAGTAATAATGATTTAAGCGATTTTCAACGTGGTGTCATAGTTGGCGCTTGTGAAATGGGCCATAGTATTTTGGAGGTAGAAACGAAGTTTGGATTTTCACGGACGACCATTGCAAGGGTGTACCATGACTACAAGAATTCCGTCAAAACCTCCAACCTATGATACCAATGTGGCCGTAAAAAGACATTGGGTGAACGTGACCAGCGTCGGCTGTCAAGAATTGTTTAATGCGATAGGCGTGCAACACTTTCGCAGGTATCATCGGAATTCAATGCTGGAGCTTCAACAAGCATTAGTGTCCGAACTGTGCAACGTACCCTGCACGATATGGGCTTTGGGAGCCGACGCCCAACTCAAGTTACCTTGATGGGTGCACGACACAGAGCTATGCGCCTCGCTTGGGCACGGCAACACCGCCACTGGACACTTGACGACTGGAAACAAGTAGCCTGGTCTGACGAGTCACGTTTCCAATTGTATCTGGCAGATGGAAGGATTCGTGTGTGGTGCAAACCCCATGAAGCCATGGATCCCGCCTGTTAACAGAGAACTGTACCAGCTGGTGGAGGGTCTGTAATGGTATGGGGTGTTTTTAGCTGGACTTCACTGGGACCCTTGGTACGTCTACAAACGTCTGTGACCTGCCAATGCTATGTGCGCATCCTTTCTGACGAGGTACACCCTTTCATGTCCTGCATTCATGCTGATGGGTTGGGGCTGTTCCAACAGGAGAATGCACCTCCACACAACTATCGGGACACCACATTATGGTTAAAGGAGCATTCATCTGAGTTTGAGGTGTTTCCATTCCCACCCAAGTCCCCAGATCTGAACTCCATAGAACACATTTGGGATGCCATGCAACGCGCTAACGAACACAGGAATCCAAGACCTCGGAATACACCCGAATTGTGGAACTCTCTGCAGGAAGTATGGTGTGCATTGCTTACAGCATATTTCCAGAAGCTAGTGGAGTCCACGGCTCGTCGTATTTCTGCAGTCCTGCTCTCCCGTGGGAGACCTATCAAGTATTAGACTGGTGTACCAGTTTTTCTGGCACTTCAGTGTATACTTTAAAGTAAAACACAAGGCAGCTCATCTTGGTGCACGATACGTCAATAAAAACAATCCATGGTTTAAAACCCGAGTTGATGAACCATAACTCAAGATACAAGTTAAAACCTGATAATTAAAAACACTTCATAAGAACTTTCGGGTCCACCCTGGATCCCATCTTCAGATGAGAAATACAAATGCAAACATAAGACAGAGTAATTCATTAATTTATAGGTCTCGACAATGACATGTGTAGTATCCCCTTTTTTCCCTAGGTTCCTTTTAACTGCTTTTTGTACTTATTCTACCTTTTCTACATGTACCCCCTTCCCTGTCAACCTATTTGTCTCACTTTGATATCAGTTAATGATGTAGATGTCCTGGTGGCTGCTAGGGGACCTCTACACATACATCATTGTAGAGACGCATAAATTAATGTGTTACTGTCTTATGTTTGCATTTAAATGTATTTCTCATCGAAAGACGGGATCCAGAGTGGACCCGAAAGTTCTTATGAAGTGTTTTTAATTATCATCAGGTTTTAACTTGTATCTTGAGCATAATTAAAGTTATGGTTCATCAACTCAGGTTTTAAATCATGGATTGGTTTTTATTGACGTATCATGCACCAAGGTGAGCTGCCTTGTGTTTTACTTTAATTAATGTTAGAGCTGCATGCATACTGTTATTTCAAAGATTTGGGGTACCGAAAAATGTGATGGCCCAGGGCTCCCTAAAGTGTTAAGACACTGTTCACATATCTGTGTCTGAAAGTAAGTAAGAAATTGAAAAAATATGAATGGGCCTATATTCAATGCTCCCAGAAATTAGGGCTTTGATTTCGCATAGCTAAAGTAATGTGAAAGAGAACTTTCGTAATTGAAGCGTATTGTATTTTCGCACTTCTTAAAAACTAAAAATATGTGCTAGCCTCCACTGAAGTTTTCTTATTCATAAACTGAGATGCAAACATGTATAGTAAAAATCACAAATTTGTATGGGAAACGTCTACTTCCTTTCATCCGATTTCTGCCAAATATATATGAAGGAATCACAAAATCCCACAAAAATTAAATTTAGTGTTGATAGCTATTATAGCTTTCGAGTTATGGAAGACGTAAAACATAGACAGACCGACACCATGGTGAAAACAGTGAAATGGTATTCTGTGTGGTTACTGTCCCGAAACATGCATTTCCATTGAAATCTCGAAGTCGAATTTTTTCACGATTACAACACTTTCTAAAGGTAAACGAGAACTTTTTTTTTTTAACAAAATGTACTGAAAAAATTTAAAGAAAAAAAAAACTGTTAGCCAACATGACTCAGAATGTTTTAATTATTTGGTTGGCTAGTTGAAACATACCCGTAAATTGAAAAAAATATTCTGACACTTGGAACTCGTAGATCTGAACACTATAGAGATGTTTACCTTGTTCCAAGGGCATATGAGCGAGATCTTTACAACATCTGTCTGCCTGTAGTAATAAAAAACTAATGAGCAAAAATACGAGATTTAAAATAAGGGTTGAACTAAGATATTAGAAATGAATATTAGGAAGTCTTCGTGCAGTTCTACTGAAAATAATCTGAGCAAAATTCTGTAGGTTGTTATTAGGGGAGTAAAGTATTTATCATTTATTACTGGTTATTCTAGATATTTATTTTAATTATCCCTTAACCTCGTTTTCATTGGGGTGCACCAGGTATAACAGCTGTTTTAAGATTTGTATGCGAGTAGATTGGGTATTAAATTTTTCAGGTACCAGTATTCCTAGGACAGAGTAGGAAATCTGCATGTTTGGTTGGTACAACATGTAATTTAGCAATTCTCATTTTATCTGTATGAGGTGAAAAGACTGAATACAGGAAAGATACTCTAATCATGTAAAGGAAAAAACAAAATTGGGATTTCAGTGGGGAAGGAAATGTTTTTTTTTTTTTTTTTTTTTTTTTCATTTTCGAAGGATTTTGAATTATTTGTTTTAAGCGAATTGCTAATGAAATCCATATTGCTAATGTAATAAAAAGAAAAACTAAATAAAAATGCGTACACTGCAAAATTCAGGTAACTCCTCAATCCCTGTTTTTCTTTAGATACCTTCGTACATACAGTGCTATCTATCTTAATAGGTTGGTCTCGAGCCTTGCATTAATCAAGGGACTGCAACTTAATGTTTTAATCGAAAGGAAAAAAGAAATTTCCTGAGAACTTTAAAGTGTAAAATCAGTATTTGGGAATTTTCCAAGTAAGTTAGTTTGACCCCTTCCCTGGCTTTATGAAGGAAACATACCCCGTCATCATTTCTGATATACATTCCGCAGTCGCTTTTCAATATTTCATTTTTCTGTTGCCTGTTCTGAAAGTTTTTGGAAGTATTCCCATAGGAAGTATTTTTTTTCCTGGTGTGTATTCTTACAGTATTCTCCCTCAAAATACAAACTGGCAATTTGTGCAGGTTTTCATTGAATTTTTAGAAGATAATTCCATAAATAAGGCTATCACTATGTGGACTGCGTGCCTCAAGAAAAGTGTGTAAGGGGGTGGGTATGTGTGTAACAATGTATCTTAATTTCATCTAAAGACAGCCAGACCTCCACCTTGCCCACGTATAAACAATATCACGGGCCAGCCCTGTGTATTGGATATGGTTTGCAAGCCACAGTCAGGTTAAGGCAGGCACTGAGGCACCTAGGGTATGGATACTGTCTGAATGGTTTGTTGCAGAAGGTGATGTTAAATTCTGCATTGGAAAGCTCATTGTTGAGAAGGAAACATGTGCAGTTGGTTTCATCAGAATTAGGTGTCACTTGGAGGATTTCTCTGCAAGTTTTTGATCCATAGAGGATTTCTCTGAAAGTTTTTAATCCGTAGCAAGGACACCCTCAAAGCATTGAAGGAATATTCTTGGGAAACTATTGCTATATCATTTACATGTATGAATTTAAGAAATTGTGTAGATAAATAGATCACTGGTGTATAGACTGAAGAGAATTGGAGCCAGAACTGAACTTCGTGTGAGGCCTTTCTGTAATGATTTGGTGGAACTCGGTATATGGCCCTTCTGTACCTTAAATTTCCTATCAGGGAGCACATTCGCTGGCTGTTGATTTTCAGGTCAGGGATCACTTTGTAGGATCTATTCCCTCTTCAAGCCTGCCTCAACATAAGAGGTCATGACAAGGACCTCATTGCAGCAACTGCAGGTGGGTCTAAAGCAGTGTTTTTTGAACCTTTTTCTCCTGATGTACCACTTCTCCTGTTCTAATTATCTTAAGAACCATCAATACCTAAAATTCCAAAGGCTATCAGTCCAGTAAAAGTTTTAAACTTTATTCATGTTTTAAAAACTTACCCACTCTCCTGCTCTTGTGTGGTACCATACCACTGGTTGAAAAACGCTGGTCTAAAGCACCAGTCTGCTCCTCGGGTGTTTTGTTCCAAGGTTGAGTGAATTCTTCTGTACAGGATCCTTTCCATGATTTTATAGGAAGTACATAGGAGGTACATACAAAGGCTGCAGACAACTCAAAGCAGCATGGAGAGGTGCATGCTTGGTGTAACCAGGAGAGATAAGAAGAGGAACTCATGGATCAGAAAAATGACAAGAGTGGAAGACATCATGACCAGAGTAAAATCCCTGAAATGGCTCTATCAATTCTTCCCTGAAATGGCAATGGGCTGGACATACTGCCAGAACAACAGACCATTGATGGACAGTCAAAATTTTAGATTGGATTCCAAGGGACAGGAAAAGACCCAGAAGAAGACTACATGGGAGATGGGTGGATGAAATTCGAAAGTATGTGGGAGTAACATGGAGGAGACTGGCACAAGACAGACCGTTGTGGAAGAGGCTTGGAAAGACCTTCGTCCAGCAGTGGATTGATAATGGTTGACAATGATGATGACATAGAAGGTAGGTTAGTCTAACTTTTTACTCCATTTGTCTCCAAATGGTTTGGAGATTTGCCATGGTTCAAGATGGCAAAAGCCTTGTTTCTCTTCATGGATGCATTGCAATCGCATTGCACAAGTCTGGCGGCCACTCTATTTGTCAGATTTTACTCCCTGCAATTTTTTCATTCTTTTCAAAAATCAAATATCACTTGAAAGAAAAAATGTTTCAAGATGTTGAGGAGATGCAACAGAATGCGATGAAGCAGCTGTTCGCTATTTAAAAAAATGCTTCAAGCAGTGGAAACAACACTGGGCTAAATGTATGGCTTTAGAAAAATGACTGCTTCAAAGGGAATTAAGTTTCAAACTTGTAAGTATTGTACTTTTTTTTTTTAATACATCGTCTGAATGCTTTTTGATTGCATCTTGTATATTAGCATTCTTTTGCAGATTGTACAAGGCTAACAAAAATAAATATGTAAATCATTTTTATGGATTAAAATTTTTTTTGTCACATTTCAGTTGTTACTCATACATGAGCTGTTTAGTTTTTAAAACCTGGTTATATATCAATTTCTTATTAAACATTTTAGTGAGCATTGACTGCAGAAAACTTGATAAAAAATCTACATTTCTAAAATTGTTTTTCTTTTCTCTGTGTACAGCTACTGCTCTAGATGTACAAAATGGAATGGTTCGTTGCATTCCACATCCTGCTTTTCAACCTTCTAAGCAAGCTAGCACAGAAACAAGTGTTTCAAATAATTCAAACTGTGCCTTTGGTCACTCTTATAGCAGTGAGCCATCATCAGAAAAAATGTCAATTAATAAGCCTCTCGAATGCTTGAAGAATGCTATTCAATCAAAAACTGACAATGGCAATGAAATTTCCTGTGAACTGGTGGATTTAACTGATGTGGAAATTATAATCAAGTGGTTGCAATCTGTTGTTTCCAATAATCAGGACGCAAGTCATGTAAGTATAACTTATTGCTGTTTTCGATTTATTTTGTAGTGGATTGGTAGAAACAGCCACATTATAAATGTAGCCCTTTATACACTTTGTGAACTTCTAAAATATAAAACTATATCTTTCTCAATTCAGCTAAACTAAAACAGTCATTCTCTTCTTAGTTCCCAAATTGAACTTTTGTGTGAACAGCATGCACCAGTGAGCCATTACATTATGACCACCCCCAACCTATAGAGATAAGCGCACCTGGAGACTGAACGGTGGCACAGGTGAAGTTCACAGAGCAGTATATATATAATCAGAGGACTAGCTTTTGGTTAGTAGAGTGTTCGGAGTCAGAATGGGAAAAGCTGCCGATTGATAAGAATTTGATGAAGGACAAATTGTGATGGTACGGCGCCTTGGAACTACGATCTTGGAAATGGTGCAGCTTATGGGTTGTTCGTGTGCCGCCGTAGTGAGAACGTATCAAAAGTGGTGCACATATAGGCAAACGACAAACCATCGTCCAGCCATGTGTCGTCCGCAGCTCATTGCAACCAAAGGGGAGCTGAGACTGTCGCACATTTTTCACAGTGACCACAGGGCCACAATGCGACAAATCACCCACAGCGACAACAGTGGTGATCGGGCAATGTGTCACTGTACACAGTTCATTGCAGCCTTCTGTGCATGGGCCTGTGTAGCCGAAGACCCAGCCGGGTCCCCATGCTCACTGCACGTCATCGCCAACAACTTGTAAAATGGGCCCAAGATCAAGATTGGACTGTTGCAAAAAATTGAAGAAATTAAGTGGCCTGGTCTGATGAATCAAGATTCCTGGTGTGTGATCACGTAGACGGCTGAGAGTGGATATGCCGATTACCAATGGAGCCTATCACGCCTGGATGCGCTTTTGGGCAGAAACGGCCAGCGACAGCGGTGATATGCTGTAAGCGATGTTTTCTTGGGACACTTTAGTCCCCATTATCCCAACAGCACAATCCCTGACAGCTGTCGTGTATCTGAACATTGTTGCGGACCAAGTTTACCCATTCATGGCCACTGTGCTCCCTGCTGGTGATGACCATTACCAACAGGATTATACACCATGCCACACTGCCAGAATCGTTAAGGAGTGGTTCGAGGAGCAGGCTGGTGAATTTCTGTTAATGCCCTGGCCTCCAAATTCACCTGACATGAACCCAATCAAACATTTGTGGTTTGACTTGGAAAAGCGAGTTCACGCTAGATCACCACCACCCCGAAATGTACGGGAACTGGAGGACCTGCTGTTGACATTATGGTACCAGAAACCGCAAGATACCTACCATCACCTCATCGAATCCATGCCTCACTGAGCTGCCACTGTTTATGGGCTAAAGGGGATCCTACAGCTTATTAGGTAGGTGGTCATAATGTAATGGGTCATCAGTGTATATCCTAAAGTATAGATATATACTTATATATTTCTTATATATTTTCTTTTTAATAAGTTGAGAACTATGGTGCAGTTTCTTAAATAGCAGTTAAAAGTTGGCAATTTTCACTGTTGATACATACCTTGTTTACAGCAAAAAGAAAACATAGTTTATTTCTAGTAATTAATGACTTTATGGCTTCCTCTTATTACTTTCAGTATAATAAATATTTAACGGGAATTATCAAGGATAAATTTATTAATGTACCTTAATAAATTTATCCTCGATAATTCCCGTTAAATATTTATAATACTGAAAATATAGTTTATGTACTTCATTAATCATTATTACCAACAGATTACCAACGTTGCACAAAAACAGAATCTCTTGGGTGTAGTGTCACATTTCCAAGTTTTTTCTTCTGAAGTAACAAGATATCTGAGTTGACTCATTATTTATTATTAGATATACAGTTTTAAATGCAGAAAAACTTCTTAAATATCCTTAGTGATAACCCAAGTATGTGAGCTTCACCTATCATTGTCAACCATTATCAATCCACTGCTGGACGAAGGTCTCCCCAAGTTTCCTCCACAACGGTCTGTCTTGTGCCAGTCTCCTCCATGTCACCCCTGCATACTTTCGAATTTCATCCACCCATCTCCTATGTGGTCTTCTTCTGGGTCTTTTCCTGTCCCTTGGAATCCAATCTAAAATTTCGGCTGTCCATCGATGATCTGTCCTTCTGGCAGTATGTCCAGCCCATTGCCATTTCAGGGATTTAACTCTGATCATGATGTCTTCCACTCTTGTCATTTTTCGGATCCACGAGTTCCTCTTCTTATCTCTCCTGGTTACACCAAGCATGCACCTCTCCATGCTTCTTTGAGTTGTCTGCAGCCTTTGTATGTCTCTTTTAGTTAAGGTCCACGTCTCTGCACCATACGTAAGCACTGGAAGGATGCATTGATCAAACACTTTTCTTTTAAGACATAATGGCATATTGCTCTTGAAAATTATGCTGTTTCTTCCGAAAGCTCTCCAGGCAAGTTTTGTACGCCGATTAATTTCTTCATCAATGTGACCCTCACTTGATATCTGTTGTCCAAGATAAACGTATGTGTCTGTTATCTCCAGCTTTTCTCCATCAATCGATAAATCTTCATTTCTTGTAAAAGCATTGAACACCACTTTTGTCTTCTGAAAGTTCATTTTTAAACTCACTTCTTTACTCTTGTCAGCAAGTTCCTGGATCATACTCTGCAGCTCTGATGGGGTAGTTGCAAAAATGACTACGTCATCAGCAAAACGAAGGTGGGTTAGATAATCTCCATTAATCTTTATCCCCTTGTTTTCCCAGCTCAGCGACTGAAAAACACCCTCCAATGTGGCATTAAAGAGCTGCGGAGATATGGTGTCACCTTGTCTCACTCCCTTTCCAATTTTTACGTGTGTTGTATTTTCAAAAAGCCTAATCTTTGCACTTGCATTTTCATAGATGTTATTAATAATATTAATGTATGCATCTTCAATACCGCAGGTTTTCAGAGCCATTGTAACTGCTGATGGTTTCACCGAATCAAAGGCTTTTTCATAATCGATAAAAGCCATGCACAATGGAAGTTCATATTCCCTCGCTCTTTCAATTAGCTCTCTCAGCACGTGGATATGATCTATTGTGCTGTAGCCACTCCTGAATCCAGCTTGTTCTCTCGGTTGAGCCATGTCTAGTGCTACCTTCAAGCGGTGTGAAAGAACTTTAGTGAAGATTTTATAAACTACTGATAGGAGGCTGATAGGTCTGTAGTTTCCGAGATCCTCAATGTCACCTTTCTTATGTAGCAGGATCATTGTAGCGGTGTTCCAATCCTCAGGAATCTTTCCTTCATTAAGGCATCGAGTGAAAATTTGGGCGAGTACTGTTTCGATTTCTCCACTTGCTTCTTGTATGATGTCTACAGTAATTCCATCTTCTCCTGGAGCTTTTCCTCGCTTCATGTTCTTGATTGCATGTGCAACTTCTGCTGGAAGGACTGGAGGAACTCTGGTACAGGTATCTTTCATGATGTCTGGAGTGCATATATCATCCCTTTCATATAATTTGGAGTAGAAATCTTTCACTCTTGTCAAGATTTCGCCTCTATTTCTTGTTACAGAACCATCTTCTTTTCTCAGTGCCATAATCTGTTTTCTTCCCTTACTGAGATGTCCCTTTGCTATCTTTAGGCTTTGGTTGTTTTCAATTGCTTTCCTCACTAGTTCACAGTTGAATTTCCTTACGTCTTCAGTGATACTTTTTCTTACTGTCTTGCATAGCTCTATATATTCCACTTTGGAAGTCACATCTTCTTTAGTTGTCCTCATCTCTCTTCTTTTTTGCATCAACATTTTGGTTTTTCCTGATAATTTGTTCACATGCAACTTGTTCTTAGACCCAGCTAATTTTGTTGCTGTTTCCATAAGAGCTTTGGTTATTTTTCTGTTAACTTCAGAGATGTCCACTTCTTCCGATGTTAGGCCTTCTAAAGCAGAGAATCTGTTCTTCAGTTCTAACTTGAAGGTATTATGGTGTTTTTTAAGGTTGGTTATGTCAATAGATGGCATTCTAAGTTTTCAATAACATGCTGAAATGTCATTTTTGACAAAAAACATGTCTTTTATAAAAAAAGTTCTCTGTTTGTGATAAAACTTTCTGCATGTTGTCTCCAGGTCACTGTGTATAGCATAAGGAGGAAACTCATTGATAACTTTAAAATCTCAATATATAAAAACTTTGCTCTAAAATCCTTAAAAATATTGTAGTTCCTACAAAAATGAAATGTGATACAGCAAAAACGAATTGGGTGAACATACAACCAAACTGATACAAATTTAGACAAATTGGGGGGGGGAGTTTAGACGAACTGGAACAAATTTAAATGAATTGGGATAGAATTAAAAATAATGCATCAAAAGCAAATTGGGAGAACATACCTTTCACCATAGTGCCATTCGTTGAGCGATTATGTTGTTCCAACTATGTCTTCGATATGACGGGTTTCCCTCAAGGCATACACCACATTGAAATTCTATTTTCAACCTAGTATGTCACCAAACTTCACAAAAAAAAAAAAAAAAAGAATATGAAATAACCCACACAAACAACAACTTAAAACACTAAAATTAAAAACAAAAACACAGCTGAAACATTACAATACTGCATTAGAATGAAGTGGAAAAAGATACTAAACACAAAAAGCTCTCCGAAATGCCAAATCACGGTGACCTAAGCATAAGGAATGATGTCCATCCGATATTCTTTTCTTATGCATTTTGGTAATGTACGCATTACCATCTTCAGGGACAATGTCTGCTGTGTCCTTTGTGATCACACTCACTCTGCCACTTTTGATTAAACCCACAGTCTCATCTTCGTCAAGATCTGTGACATTATTTTGGGCTGTTGCCACTTCACGGTTTCAAAAAATTAAAGCTCTGTGCGTTGATCGCTCCCACCGACTGTCAGCTCTTAAAGTTAATGAATTTCCTCCTTATGCCATACACAGAGACCTGGAGACAACATGCAGAAAGTTTTATCACAGAAAACATTTTTTATAAAGAGCTCATGTTTTTCGTCAAAAATATAGTTTTATTGTGATTAATGAATTTTTATGGGATCTTTTTTGTTTATTGGCATTGCAAGTGATGTTTTACTCAGGATTCCTGCAGTCCTTGAAAACTCCTTGAATTTAATTTTCCTTTTCAAGGGCCCTTGAAAGTCCTTGAAAAGTACTTGATTTTATTTTATTTTTTTGTTAAAAAAATTTCAGAATAGTCACAGTTCATCGAAGAGAAGCTACTACTAAAATGTCACAGATGGCCGTATTGTAGTATTGTAGAACATTCTCTTGGGATCGGGAGCATGTAGCTGTCACATTTCTGGTTTTCATGAGGTTGTGATTCTGAACTACGATAAGCGAATGCAAGGGGAATTCTTCTGAACTACGTACGATAACAAATGCTAGGGGGTGTAAATATAAGGTCCCTAGGATTCTTCATGATGCATATATAAAGAATCCTAGGGACCTTAATCAATGAATCTTCAATCGTTTTGATGAATGTTTGCTGCCCAGGAGTCCAGTCTAAAATTTTGGTTGTGCATTGGGGGTCTGTACTTCTGGCAATATGTCCACACGATTGCCATTTCAGAGATTTTACTCTGATTATGATATCTTCCATATATATATATATATATATATATATATATATATATATATGTGTATATGGGATGTAAGGTCAGGTGATGCGTAATATCACAGCCTCTCCTTGACAAATGTCAACCCCGCCTTCTCGTGGTACATCCTGTTCCCACTAAAGGGGCTCTGACGACCGCCAATAGCGGTATAACTATACCATCGGGATTAGAGGAAATGCTATCCCACACTCACCAACCCGCTTGGCCAGCGTGGTGAGTTATGGCTCCTCCAAAATTACTCCACAACTTAAATCTTGGCCCTCAGTCTCTGGCAGCTGGAATGTACCTGGCCAAGGCAGCGGCCAGTGCGACATGAAGGCAGAGGGTGCTAAGAATCCCCAGAGGACCGGACTGGGCTGCCATCTGATGCTGACCTTGGCTACGTATAACGGACGCTCCCTATCTTCTGATTCAAGGCTTCTTGAATTGGAAGAGGAACTACAAAGGATCAAGTGGGACATCGTCGGGCTAATTGAGGTAAGGAGAAAAGGAGAAGATCTCATTGAACTGAAAAGTGGACATCTCTTCTACTATCGTGGGACAAATACTGGCAGAACTAGTGGTGTTGGATTTATAATAAACAACAAACTGAAGGATAAAGTTGTAGAAGTTGAAAGTTCCTCTGACAGAGCTGCACGACTCGTTATCCAACTCTCGAGAAGATACCAGGCTCAGATTATTCAAACTTATGCACCCAACACAAGTCATGCTGAAGAAGAAATTGAAGAATTTTATGAGGAAATTCGTGATCTAAATAATAAAGGTAAGCAGCACTTGAAGACAATTATGGGAGATTTCAATGCAAAAATAGGGCAACGGCAACAGAATGAAACTTCAGTAGGTAAATTCGGTCACAGCAACAGAAACCAGCATGGAAATACTCTCGTAGAGTTTGCAGAGGCAGAAGGGTTTTTCATCTTGAACTCCTTTTTCAAGAAAAAGCCACACAGGAAATGGACATGGAGACATCCAAATGGGACGACAAGTGAAATTGATTTTATTATGTGTAACAAAAAATTCGTCATAGAAGACTGCAGTGTGCTAAACAAGTTCAACACAGGCAGTGACCATAGATCGGTGAGATGTAAGATGCACCTCAACACTAAACTCGAACGTAGCAAGCTCATAAGACAAACAAAATGTATTGACATAACCAACCTTAAAAAACACCTTAATACCTTCAAATTGGAACTGAAGAACAGATTCTCTGCTTTAGAAGGCCTAACATCGGAAGAAGTGGATATTTCTGAAGTTAACAGAAAAGTAACCAAAGCTCTTATGGAAACAGCAACAAAATTAGCTGGGTCTAAGAACAAATTGCATGTGAACAAATTGTCAGGAAAAACCAAAATGTTGATGCAAAAAAGAAGAGATGAGGACAACTAAAGAAGATGTGACTTCCAAAGTGGAATATATAGAGCTATGCAAGACAGTACAAAAAAGTATCACTGAAGACGTAAGGAAATTCAACTGTGAACTAGTAAGGAAAGCAATTGAAAACAACCAAAGCCTAAAGATAGCAAAGGGACATCTCAGTAAGGAAAAAAAACAGATTATGGCACTGAGAAAAGAAGATGGTTCTGTAACAAGAAATAGAGGCGAAATTTTGACAAGAGTGAAAGATTTCTACTGTAAATTATATGAAAGGGATGATGCATGTACACCAGACATCATGAAAGGTACCAGTACCAGAGTTCTTCCAGTCCTCCCAGCAGAGGTTGCACATGCAATCAAGAACATGAAGCGGGGGAAAACTCCAGGAGAAGATGGAATTACTGTAGACGTCATACAAGAAGCAAGTGGAGAAATCGAAAGAATACTCGCCCAAATTTTCACTCGATGCCTTAATGAAGGGAAAATTCCTGAGGATTGGAACAACGCTACAATGATCTTGCTACATAAAAAAGGTGACATTGAGGATCTCAGAAACTACAGACCTATCAGCCTCCTATCAGTGGTTTATAAAATCTTCACTAAAGTTCTTTCACACCGCTTGAAGGTGACACTGGACATGGCTCAACCGAGAGAACAAGCTGGATTCAGGAGTGTCTACAGCACAATAGATCATATCCACATACTGAGAGAACTAATTGAAAGAGCGAGGGAATATGAACTTCCATTGTGCATGGCTTTTATCGATTATGAAAAAGCCTTTGATTCGGTGAAACCATCAGCAGTTGCAATGGCTCTGAAATCCTGCGGTATTGAAGATGCATACATTAATATTATTAATAGCATCTATGAAAATGCAAGTGCAAAGATTCGGCTGTTTGAAAATACAACACACAAAAATTGGAAAAGGAGTGAGACAAGGTGACAGCATATCTCCGAAGCTCTTTAATGCCACATTGGAAAATGTCTTTCAATCACTGAACTGGGAAAACAAAGGCATAAAGATTAATAGAGATTATCTAACCCACCTTCGTTTTGCTGATGACATAGTCATTTTTGCAACTACCCCATCAGAGCTACAGAGTATGATGCAGGAACTTGCTGACAAGAGTAAAGAAGTGATATTAAAAATGAACTTTCAGAAGACAAAAGTGATGTTCAATGCTTTTACAAGAAATGAAGATTTATCGATTGATGGAGAAAAGGTGGAGATAACAGACACGTACGTTTATCTTGGACAGCAGATAACAAGTGAGGGTCACATTGGTGAAGAAATTAATCGGCGTACAAATCTTGCCTGGAGAGCTTTTGGAAGAAACAGCATAATTTTCAAGAGCAATATGCCATTATGTCTTAAAAGAAAAGTGTTTGATCAATGCATCCTTCCAGTGCTTACGTATGGTGCAGAAACGTGGACCTTAGCTAAAAGAGACATACAAAGGCTGCAGACAACTCAAAGAAGCATGGAGAGGTGCATGCTTGGTGTAACCAGGAGAGATAAGAAGAGGAACACGTGGATCCGAAAAATGGCAAGAGTGGAAGACATCATGATCAGAGTTAAATCCCTGAAATGGCAATGGGCTGGACATACTGCCAGAAGAACAGACCATCGATGGACAGCCGAAATTTTAGATTGGATTCCAAGGGACAGGAAAAGACCCAGAAAAAGACCACATGGGAGATGGGTGGATGAAATTCGAAAGTATGCGGGAGTGACATGGAGGAGACTGGCACAAGACAGACCGTTGTGGAGGAAACTTGGGGAGACCTTCGTCCAGCAGTGGATTGATAAAGGTTGACGATGATGATGATGATGATTATATATATAAGCAGGCCTCCACAAATTGAAAAAAAAAACAGGTAGACAGCAAAAGATTTCAGTGGCCAGCCCCATTTTTTTAAGTACAGAACATATTTATGAGCCCCCTTCCCGAAGAGAATTGCTGTTCATGCGATTTTTCCAGCATAAATAGTGCAGGACTAGGCTTAACTTTCATTGACTGGACTTTTTTTTTTTTTTTTTTTTTTTACTGTTACAAACGTATCCAAAAAGTTTTACAAAAATCAGTCTACAGAATTTATTTATTTTCAGTCCCTTTTGTAAAATACAAAAGGCAAAAGGAACAGGTCTCGGGTGCAGATATGAAACACCTGCATAATTTTCCCTAAATTCCTGAAAGCATTATTGAAAAAATCTGATGGAAGGAAAAATCGCATAAACATGAAGTTATTTTTTCACAGACTGAGGATTTGTTGTAGATCAATAGCTCAGATTTTTTTAGCTGTAGCTCATTGCATGACAGAAAAGATATACTAATAAAACTGCTGAAACCACAGTTTCTAGTGGCAAACATATTTGTGGACCCCTAGTTACAAGTATAAATTACTGTATATGCTTTTATATAAATTACATGCACATTTATTTACGTGAAAATCAGAAATTATATAAAGTAGAATGTACTGTTTCAGTAAGTGATCATAGAATGTTTCCAATATGCTGAATAAATGTTAATAAGAAATTGTACAACAATATACATAAGTTGAAATGTTTGTGTCCAAAGTTACATTTTTCATATTCTCACATTAACTAAAAAAGTACTGCATACTGATCCGGACTGAATACAATTCTGCAAGAAAAATGGGTGTTGGTCTGGTCTCATCTCATGAATTTTGTGGGGTACATTTTGTTAACTGTGCATTTTTGAAAAAGGATAAGTTTTTATTGTATTGATTGAGAAAGAGTAATTGCTAATATAGTAATATGGACAGTGAATTCAGATGTTGTATTTGGTAACTTCAAATGTTCACAGTTAATAGGGATTTTGAAAAAAATGTCAAGAAGAGTTTATGTCGCATAATCAAGGTTCAAGAAACTGTAAATGAAAATTGCATTAGCACATTCTCAAATGTTTGAGCAGTAGTAGTATGCCTTATAAAGGACATCCCACTAGGGAAAAAAATAATTTCTCTTAACAGTCTATTTCTGATGTAGTTCTTCAAATTCTGTGTTTTCTAATTTTTGCTTCTTAACTACTGGCATATGTCCTTGTGTGTGTGTCTAGATTTTTTGGATCCAAAGAACCACCTATCAATAGCTTTCTGTGCTTTATAGTCTTTTAAGTGGAGGGCCATTCAAGTGAATCAATCATGAGATCATTAAAAGTTGATGCTTCCATGGATGTTCTGTTGTTGGTTTTTATCAAATTCATGTGACTGAAACCACGTTCACATGATGCAGTACATGTTGGCAGAACTGCAACAATTTCTAGTAGGTGGCCAAGAACTGGAAATCTCTCTTGGTTAGATAGTGTTTTTTGGAGCAAATCTGCAATGTGCAAACCTCGCCTTAAAACTTTAAATTCATACATTAGATACTTCATTTTAGTTTCTCATGAGGTTTCATTATGGAAGGAAAGATGTCTTTGAAAGTGCTTGGCAAGAACTTTAATTTCACTTTTCCCAAAATCTTCCAGGTTTTCTTCTGGCCAGACAAAGGTGTCAAACACTGAAGAAGCTTTTTGTAAAGTAGTCTCGGACTCTAAAAATCGTTCCTGAAGGTACCTTATCCCATCGCTGATCCTTTTGTTCTTGTCTGACTCAAAGCTTTTACTGTCAATGTTTGTGAGTTGAATGCCCAAGTAGTTTCCACTGATAGTTGTCACATTTGTGAACTAGCTTTCATTAAGTGATCTTTTAATGTGTAGCTCAACTTGGCTTAAAAGTAACTGCTCTTTTTGAAAAATCAATGAAACTTCTTTAAATATTAGCAGAAAATCCAGTAAAAAGTGCAGCATTGCAACTAACCTGAAACTTTTCATTTTTTTTTTTTTTTTTTTTTACAATTCCTCTGGCTACAGCAGCATCATTCCCCTTCTCATTTGATACATCTTCTAAATGAGCTATAACTACATTATAATTCTTTACTAATGCAGTAAGAGCACCTACTTTGCTTGAAACCCACCGAACCTTGTGTAGATACTGAAATTTTGGAATCTTTGACTCCACAATTTTAGCAATACTGTTTAACTGTCCCATTTGTTTATGCAAGTTCCGGTAAAACTTGTATAGCTTTTTGAGAACAGTATCTAATTCATCTAGATATTTCATATTTTTTGTTGAGCTCAGAACACTCACATTAAATTTGTGAGCAACGCAGTGTTGGGAAACAGCATCTGGGATGCTTCTCTTTATTATTGTAGTTAGCTCATTTTCTTTCCCAATCATGTTTGCCGCACCATCTGTACCAAGCCCGACCAACCACTGTCCTTCTAACCAACTAATTCCCAAATTTCTCATTTCTTCATCCAAGACCTTGTAGTACCCTTCAGCAGTAGATGACTCAAAAGGTACTACTGACAGGAACACTTTTTTCACTTTCTTGTCTTTGACATAGCGAATATAAATAAGTAACCCTTCTACTGTGGACTTATCAGTTGATGCCTCAAGAAGGATAGTTGCATGGTTACATTATTTAACTTCTGCAATTAGTGCTTGCCTAACCTCATCTGCAATATGTAATATGAACTCTTTACACCTCATATCATTTTGATATTGTTCAAGACTCACATTTACATCAAATTTATTTAATAACACAATGAGATTTTAAAAATCTGTAAATGGCTTATTATATTTTGCCACATAATATGCAGTGTTGAAGAGCTTTTCAAGATGGTTAGATATTTTTTCATCCATCTTTTTGTGACACAATGTTAATGGTGTACACTCTGGTTTTTCTACTGCATTATCATGTTCAATGCAGTTTCTGTGCATTTTTAATAGCAGGTGTATCTTGAAAGTCTCAATTTTGAAAGGCCACTGGAAACCACGAACAAATTTTGAGGTTTATCTGAAATATTGGGATATTTTGAACATATTTTGCATGAAGCTTTATCGTTTTTAAACACTAACCATAGAAATTCTTCACACCATTTTTTCTGAAATTTTCTCTTGCCATCTTTCTTAATTTCACTTGTAATCTTTTGAGACAATCCAAGTTTGTTTTTCTGAGGCACTTGTTCAATTTGGCCTTTGTCATCATTTTGCGGAGTTCCAAATGCCGGTCGTTTCTGAAAAAATGAAAATAGACTCTTTTGTTCCATCATAAAAACAACTTGAGCATGAAAGAACCGTGCCTCGAAGTGAGCTGAGGAAGTCAAGCACTTTTAATTTGAAGCAAATAGCACCAAATATTTTTTAAGTCGCATGAAGCTGGTTATAAATTTGTATTATCACAGTCGGAATCCTTCCAAAGCATCAGAACAGTCAAGTAACAAGCGCTTCTCCACTTAAGCAGCACGGAACCCGAAGTCCAGTGCGACAAAGATCGCATACCTGTGACCGTCACAGGCATTGGTATTGGCACCCGAAGTCCAGTAGGACAAAAGATGGCACACCTGTGACGGGGAGGGAGATGACACCAAAGAATGATGACTCTCAATCTCTTGTTCCTTCTGCTGTGTTACGACGGCGTTTTACGCAAAAAAATAAAACAACCATTCAACTTCAAAGATCTGCATAAGTCTGGGTGCTTAAAAATAATAGAGTTGATGAAGGAAGTGAATTTCCTAATTGCATAATTGCCAACTAATTTTAGCAAAAATCTAGAAAACTGCTTAAAAACATCCTGAAGATATTTCAAAAATCAAGATCAGAATATGGTGCAAAAGTCAATTTATGAGTGCATTATAAATACTTAAAAATTACGGAGAAAAGCATTTTTTGCTTTTTCAAGTAAATAATTGACACACACACACACACACACACACACACACACACACACACAGATATATACAGAGCTGTATAAAATATATACCGAGATGCGAATGTCTTTAAAGGAGTTCCAGAAATCAGCGCACATTGTTTTACGTAATCTTATCGTCATAAATTAACTTTACAAAAAAACCTTGTACCTCGTCACTCCCTTTGAAGCGCTAAGGGCAATGCAAGAAATTTATAGTTGCATAAAGCAAATCGAGTTCGCACACTTCTGTGTTTAAAAAAAAACACCCTTTTACTTTGCCATTCCATGCCCCCATTCCCACTCCCACCAAGGTAAAAAAAAAAAAAGGGACAATGGGTTCCGAGATGGTTACCTGCGCTGCGCGTAGCGGACTGAGGCTATGTCATTACAGCCGAAACTCTTAACTCGAAACAAAGCAATGACACAAATTCCGATGATATCCCACTTCGGAAGACGGAGAGCTTTGGTTTAGTTTAACAGTGCACAAAAAAAAGTACGGAGTTGTTTACAAAAATATCATGCACTCGGAAATTAAAGGGATAAAGCAAAGCTATTACATTTTTATGTAGAATTACTTAATCACTAAAACACTTTTTTCTTTACAGTAAACGAAGAAAAGAGAATCTATACGGTTTATTTTTATATCGAACTCTCTTAATGTAATTATTTTTTTGACCCGTTAAAGTAGGTCAAGAAAGTTGCGACTGGGACAGAAGTTCCTTTATCACAAATATTTTGTGTTATGCAGCATAGCAGCCAGCAAGCATGCTTCCCAGTTTAAGATTCGTTCAGCGCAAAGGATTCTGGGGCCCCTACCCTTCCTAGATCGCGAAAGAGAGCACAACGAGGACAAGCCTTTCCCACCGGTCACGTGATGTGTGGTGGGGGATAGGCAGATAGGAGAAAGACTGCAATTCGTGCGGTTGCACACACGCCTCTCTGTTACTGATTTCTGTAAAAGATAAAAACACAACCATTCCAAAATTTGCTTCATTACATTAAAAAAAAAAATAACTACTAATTAAAACTGCTGAAAACATAGTCGCCAGCCAAAATATTTTGGTCGCCTTTGGCGACCTGGTAACCGCATTTGTGGAGCCCTGTATATAAGGTATGAGCTTCCATTCAGTACATAATGTTGATGCTAACTGTTGCTTAGTAGTAGGCCTTGGTTCCAAACTTATTATGTGGTGCTCTAATTCATCCCATAGGTGCTCTGTGGGATTAAGATCAGGGCTCTGTGCTGGCCAGTCCACACACGATATGGAATTATCGTCAAACCACGCTGTAACAGTCCTTGCTTCATGGCTTGGTGCATTATCCGGCTGGTACCAACAATGCTCGGTTCCATAGTATTGCCACAGAGTTGGTACGACATAATTGTCCAGAATATCGAGGTAGACATGCTGGTTAACAGGTTTGTCCACGATAACCAATGGGCCGTGACCATACCATGAAAAACACTCCCACACGAGTACACTGCCAGCTCCAAACTTGACCATAGGAACAGTACACTATAGTAAATAGCGTTCCCCGGCTGCCGCCGTACCTACACACGGCCATCAGACTGATGGATTGTGTATCTGGATTCATCAGTCCATAGGACCTGTTTCTATTGATCTACAATCCACGATAAATGTTCTTTACACCATGCTAAATGACGAGTAGCATTCCAAGTGGAGATGAAAGGCTTATGAGCAGCCGCACGACCACGATGACCCATGGAATGAAGTTCTCTGCAAATGATAGGTGTACATACCGAGGTTCCAGCATTTTTACTCGTCTGTACAATGAGATCTTGTGCAGTACTCCGTCGATTAGCTGTCATGATTCTCCTGAGGCTTTGACGTCCTCTATCAACGATTTTCTTTGGTCTGCCGGTATGTTTTGCTGCTTCAGGAATGCCATGTGTCTTCCACTTAAAATCGTGACCAAAAGTCCTGCACCAGTAGACCGAAAGTTAATTTTTGATCTTTGTAGTGAACTTATGCAGTGTAATGGTAAAGTCAGGAATACATATTATACATCATTTTAAAGGAAATTTTATGCTGAATTCAAATAGTTTTACAGAATGTTATTACTAGTAATTCGTAGAAGTGAAGTTACAAGCAAAAATGTGCAAGTGAGGAAACACAAATCCAGTTTTTAAAAAGTGTTCATGCCCCTCTAATCCACTATAGCTTTCTCCGATGTCCACTAGTGAGATAAAGGATGTAGAATTGTCTGCTGACTTAGAACACAGCTGCTTGTTGTCAGTTGACAGAAGTTTATGCAGAATTCCTGGTGACATTTGAATTTCGGAATGTCAAAAACCCAAAAATTGGTCCTGTCTCTTCAAACCAGGGCAAAAATTATTACTTTTGCATGAATTTGGATTCAGTAGTCGTAAAATAGCTGTTAAATGTGACTGAATATTCCACTGTCTTGCACACCATTAAAATAGTGGCAGAAACTGGATGTGTGGGAAACAGAAAAGGAACAGGTTGTCCAAGGCTGTGTACTGAACATGATGATTGCATGCTGATTAATCGTCCTTTAAAATCAAGGTTTAAAACAGCCACTGATTTAAGAAATGAGTGGGAGAATGAAGTAGGCATTATTGCATCTGCACGTACAGTTTGTCATAGGCTACAAGAAAAGGGACTGACTGCACGAAAACCTTTCCTTACTAGACAACAATGACTCAAAAGAATTGCTTTGGCCAAGGCACACAAGAATTGAACTGCTGATATTTTCAGTGATTAAACAACTGTTACTATTTCCGCTAATAATGAAAATAATTATGTACGTCGTCGAACTGGTGAAAGATATAAAGCATGCTGCACCCACCCAACAATCAAGCACCCACATTCGGTGATGTTAGGGTCCTGTATTTCAGCCAGTGGTGTTGCCCATCTGTACATTGTTGATGGCACATTAAATGGATCAAAATATGTGGATATTTTGGAGTCCAAACTTCTACCATCTGCACAAGACATAGGTTTGCGGAATCTTTCAGAATGATAACGCTCCATGTCATCGGTCAAAGTTGGTTGACGAGCGGTTTAATCGAAAAGTTATAAGGAAATTTCAGTGGCTGGCACAGTCACCATATCTTAATCCCATAGAGAATCTGTGGGTGAGATTGAAGCAAAAGATCCGTCAACAAGGACCCACATCTAAAACAGCATTAATTGCGTCTGTAAGGGCCATATGGCACCGTGTTATCACCAATGGGCATCTCTTCACTCATTTTTTCAACAGGGCCAAACCACCGAAGCATATTATTCCCCACCTTGCTAACAACATCCCATCACACAACTGCAACACATCTTCATTCCTCACACAATCAGAATGTGTCTTGCCCCCCCCTCCCCCTGTAAGTAATGCATTTCTCCAGCACACAAACAACTTCTATGTTTCTTCTGTAGTACTTAGGTTTCACTGCCATACATCAGGGTAGAAACAATTACACTTTTATACACAGCAATGCGGGACTCTTTTGAGAACCCATCATTCCTGTGAAATCCTCTAAGGCTATGACTTTCAAAGAAGAACTCGCTCGCCTACTCATTTCACCATCCAATTTGTTCTTTCTGTCAAACATGCTTGTTAAATATACAAACACACTCACCTGGTCAATTATTGTGCCATTTAGACTTACATTACATTCAGTGCTACCAGTTCCTCTCTCAAAAACCGTAACTTTGGTTTTTCCCTTATACTCAGTTTAAATTTCATGCAAACTTCATACATCTGGGACAACATACTCTGCAACTCACTTTTGCTCTCTGCCAACAGGAAAGTGTCATCAGCATACTGCAATCTTCACACACGGATATCACAGAGACATAAACCAGTATTATCTATTTTGGCATCACGCATGCACTCATCCGTAAATACATTAAACGGCCATGGTGACTTTACATAACCTTGCCTGACTCCTGCACCAATAGAAAACCATTTCAATAAAATGCCATTCACTCATACACAAGCTCTGCTGCCAGCATACATGGCTTTTACACTATTAAGTAGATTCCCAGTAACACCATATTCATTCAATACCTTCCACAGAAGTGTCCTATTTACTCTATCGTGAGCTTTCTCTAAATCTATGAAGGCAGCAAACACTTTTCTTACCAACAGCCAGATACTTTTCAATCATCATGCAAAATGCAAAAATTTGGTTAGTGCAGCCTTTACCAGGCATGCTAATAATGGTGAACGTAATTTAATTTTGTCCATTTTCAATATTTTGAGTCCTTCTGGTTCATGAGAAATCTGTTGTTTACTGTTCACTTTGACAAATCCAAGTGCTGACAAGTAAAAATACACTCTCTTTGCCAAAAAACTCCCGAAGCACCCAGAATTATCCAATCGAGATGGAAATTGGTATGTTCAATGATACATGTATAGGAAAGGAAATGATTGCAATTCCAGAGCAGTTTGGGCCTGTTTTTTTGGATAAAACAGTTACACGAGTGGAACAAGTCAGTACATTGTAGCCCCATCTCTGGCATAGATTCATACACGGATACTGTGCTGAGCATGCCAGATGGTATCCAAATTGTGGGTCAGTTTGCCAACATTCCAGGATAGGTATAGGTGGCATCCCATCATGTTCTAAACACGTTCGATCAGTGATAGGTCAGGTGATCATGCTGGCTATGTAAGGGTGTAAATATTATGGAGACAGGCCTAGAAGAACCATGCCGTGTATGGCCGGGCATTATCCTGTTAAAAACTTGTTCGGTGATGCTACAACAGGAATGGCAACACGTCAGATTATAGAATGTCTTTGACGTACTGTTGAGCTGTGAGAGTGGTACCGAGAACTACCAAGGGTGCCTGGCTATCATAAGAAATGCCTCCCCAGATAGTCTCTCCCGGTGTGCGAGCCATGTGCCGTTCCATGGTAAAGGCAGGATTCATGCACTGACCAGCTCATTTCCAGACACATGCAATGGTCATTGGCTCAAGTACAAATCTTGACTCATCACTGAACACAACACGACAGCACTGGACAGTATCCCATGCCGATCGGGCCTTGCACCATTGCAACTGGTGCTGGTGACGCTTGCTGTTCAGTGGTAGGCAGCGGAGTGGCCTCCTTGAATGTGTAGTTCCTGTGCTGCCGCAATAAGTCGTCTGGCAATGGTCCTAATGGCTACTTCTGTACCTGTAGATGATGCAACATGCCATGGATTGTTGAGAGTAACAAATTTGGTTCTGTTTGTGTGACTTTCACAATCACTTGATCCCCACATTCTGTCATTGCTCTCAGCCATTCACTGCCTGTGTGCAGCTGGGTTGTGCCCTCCTCGACTCATTGGCACCAACATCGCCCAATTGCCACATCACTTCATCTCTTGCCTGGCAATACGGCGACTTGACCGACTAGTCTTAGCCCGATTATACGTCATCTCTCAAACTCGCTCAACTACTCGTATTGTGCACAGATCTGATGTCAAGACATCCTCACAGTCTATGGAGGTTAACGCAACCACAATCTGCTGTCATAATTCTACGAGCTTTGCTCTGGATATACCCTCCTCAGTGCGTGGTTCCCATGTGCTATGGTGGGCCACTATTTAGTCATTGGTCATTATTTTTTAATCATTTGCATATTCAGACCTGAGGTACTACTTGCATGCAATTTCATCAGGATTGAATGACTTTCTTGGGGTGCTTCATTTTTTTAATTTGTAGCAAAGAGTGTTATGTATATATACACTGAAGTGCCAGAAAAACTGGTACAGACGAGCTTATGCAAAATACATAGCAACGTCACCTCTGCACGTACTCGGTTGTGTCCGCCAGTGCGTATATAAAGCGATAGACATCCTTGCCAGCTGTGAGAGCTGTTTTCGGCATGAGAATGACAAGTAATAACGATTTAAGCGATTTTCAACGCGATGTCATAGTTGGCGCTCGTGAGATGGGTCATAGTATTTCGGAGGTAGAAACGAAGTTCAGATTTTCACGGATGACCATTACAAGAGTGTACCATGACTGCAAGAATTCTGACAAAACCTCCAACCTATGATACCAGTGTGGCCGTAAAAAGACATTGGGTGAACGTGACCATTGTCGGCTGTCAAGAATCGTTTCATGCGATAGGCGTGCAACACTCTCGCAGGTATCATCGGAATTCATTGCTGGAGCCTCAACAAGCATCTGGACTGTGAAACGTACCCTGCACGATATGGGCTTTGGGAGCTGACGCCCAACTCGAGTCCCCTTGATGGGTGCACGACACAAAGCTATGCACCTCGCTTTGGCACTGCAACACCGTCACTGGACACTTGATGACTGGAAACAAGTAGCCTGGTCTGACGAGTCGCGTTTCCAACTGTATCGGGCAGATGGAAAGATTCGTGTGTGGCGCAAACCCCATGAAGCTATGGATCCTGCCTGTCAACATGGAACTGTGCCAGCTGGGAGGGGGGTTGTAATGTTATGGGGTGTGTTTGGCTGGACTTCACTGGGACCCCTGGTACATCTACAAATGTCTGTGACCAGCCAATGCTATGTGCGCATCCTTTCTGATGAGGTACATCCGTTCATGTCCTGCATTCATGGTGGTGGGTTGGGCCTGTTCCAACAAGACAATGCACCTCCACACAAGTGTCAGGATGCCACATTATGGTTAGAGGAGCATTCATCTGAGTTTGGGGTGTTTCCATTCCCACCCAAGTCCCCAGATCTGAACGTGATAGAACACATTTGGGATGCCATGCAACGCGCTATCGAACACAGGAATCTGAGACCTCGGAATATACCCGATTTGTGGAATGCTCTGCAGGAAGTATGGTGTGCATTGCCTACAGCACATTTTCAGAAACTAGTGGAGTCCATGCCTCATCGTATTTCTGCAGTCCTGCGCTCCTGTGGGAGACCTACCAAGTATTAGACTGGTGTACCAGTTTTTCTGGCACTTCAGTGTACACTATAGTGACAAAAATCTCCAGACACCTAGAAGAGAAACACAACAGCATTTATTGACATACATTAGTATGGTGTCAGTCCCCCTTTGGCCTTAATGCATGCACTGACCCTTCGAGACATGCTTTCAACAAGGTTTTGGAACACAGTGATAGGTATGCGCTTCCATTCAGTACATAATGCTGCCGCCAACTGGTGCTTAGTAGTAGGCCTTGGTTCCAAACTTCTCATGCGGTACTCTAACTCATCCCATAGGTGCTCTATGGGATAAAGATCAGGGCTCTGTGCTGGCCAGTCTACACATGATACGGAATTATTGTCAAACCACGCAGTAACAGTTCTTGCTTTATGGTTCAGTGCTTTATCCTGCTGGTACCAACTAGGCTCGGTTCCATAGTATTGCCACAGAGTTGGTTGGGCATAATTGTCCAGAATATCAAGGTAAACATGCTGGCTAACAGGTTTGTCCACAATAACCAATGGGCCAGAACCATACCACGAAAAACATCTCTGAACGAGTACACTGCCAGCTCCAAACTTGACCTTAAAAACAGTACACTGTGGTAAGTAGCGTTCCCCCGGCTGCCGCCATACCCATGCATGGCCATCAGACTGATGGATCATTTTTCTAGATTCATGTCCATAGGACCCGTTTCCATTGATCTACGGTCCACAATAAATGTTCTTTACACAATGCTAAATGACAAGTAGTATTCCAAGTGGAGATAAAAGGCTTATGAGCAGGTGCACGTCCACGGTAACCCATGGAATGAAGTTCTCTGCGAATCGTACATGTACATACTGAGGTTCCAACATTTTTACTCACCTGTAGACTGAGGTATTGTGCAGTACTCCGTCGATTAACTGTAATGACTCTCCTGAGGCTTCGACGTCCTCTATCACTGATTTTCTTTGGTCTGCCGGTACGTTTTGCTATTTCAGGCATGCCATGTGTCTTCTACTTATTTAGTATATTCAAAACAGTTGACTTGGGTATGTTTAAACACCTCTCAGTTTCTCTTATGGACAACCTATTAATATAACACCCACCAATCTTTGCTTTGCCAAAGTCAGTTCTCTCCCGCTGTGACATTTTTCACTCAACCTCACAGTGTGATATGATGGTGGTCAGCTACAGGCTTATTTTATACCGTTTACAGCTGTACCATGCATCTTAACAATGCAGCGGATCTGTTCATTTGCTTTTGAAGGGGTATCCAGTGACTTTTGTCCATATAGTGTATATACATATATAACCATGAATAGCATATATCCAAGGAGAATGTCAGTTTGTTAATTTTTAATTAAGATGCTGTGTAAATCTCCTTTTTTGTGTAGAAGTTTATTATTATTGGTTTATTTTTTTGCAGTGCAGAATTGTTTTGACCATTTTTTTAAGGGTTTTTTAAAGGAAGTGCGTGGCTTTTATTAGGTCTAGAAGGTTGCCACGGTTTTTCTTTAATTCTTATTGTTTTTTCAATGACTTGTTTGGATATTTTGCTTGTAAGTTTGGTTTTGCTGCCAAACTTTCTGATTATAGTCTAACTTCATAAACACAAACATCGAAGGAATGCCAAAATTTGTTTGTGTTAAAAGTAGTTCATGTTGTTGATAGCCTATGTAATTATGTACCATATTTTCTGAAAATAAATTGCAGCTCCATTTATATCCTGGGTTTGTTATCAGAAATAACGCAGCACCCAGTTTAAAGCTCCAGGTAAATTTACCACAAAGAACATTTATTTGATGACCATTCTGACCCTCCTGCTGATGTGGTAGCAGAGTACATTGCATGACTTTCTTTAAAGATAAATGATGGAAGGATGAGAGGTATTAAAAAAACTTTATTTTTAATACACTTTGAATCTCCTGTGCAACTGACATCTAATGGCATCAGAGATGAAAACGATACATACAAGATGCATGGAAAGTTATTCCCTAAATGGCATGCATCATCACTCTTTCATTGTTTTGTTGTAATTTCTGCAGTTATAATACAGGGATTGCCCACTAAAAGGGTAATAATTTTAAGCTTTGTGAATAATAAGCTGCCTAAAAAATGAAAAAAAAAAAACTCATTGCATTTTGAGTTTTAAAAAATCTGCATTTTAACTGGCAGGAAAGGCTGGATATTTGGAAAACTATAAAAAAAAAAAATGTGTTCACAACAGAAAAATTTAAAGCAATATGAAGATTGAGGTGTGCAAACAGTTGCAATGTTGTTTTCATTTTTTTTTTTTACTTACAAGCATTTTGACAAAAAAATATTGTGCAACAAAGTGCTATATCATATGCTCTTGGGGATGATCAATAAGCTGTTGGAAGCTCAGCATTACACATGTTCATGGGTGTCCCAGTTCTAATCATGAAATGGTAGTAAAGCTGAAAATCTATTGTTTTTTGTTTCCTTCACTTGAAAGGAAGACAAAAGCTCTTAAAAATGACAGTTATTTTCTGTTTTCAGTAACATTGTTTGTTTTTCCTGTTTCTTTCGACTGTTGGGTTATCCCGTGAATCGCAACTACTCTGTAGGAGTTTATGGTTTGAGATCAACGGTGAATTTGCAGATTATGTGGCAATTTTAATTTTTTTTCTAAAATTTCATGATCTGTGGAATATACAAAGGGAGGTATAGTACTTGTTTAACTTGTTCTCCTAATGAGCAAAAGACCTTGACACCCCATTTATGGGAGAGGAAAGAGAAACCATAAGTGTTTCACAGCATGTGTTTGTTATTAATCCTGGGCAGCAAGAGTGAATGTGTTTAGCCTGTGGTTCATCTCAACAGTGGTTTATTTGTTTAGAAAGGAGGAGATGCTGCTTTAATTTTGTGTATGAGGAAATGTACGATAGTAGCAGAGCATATAATTTTGTGGTTTCTCCTGTTGTGGGCTCAGACTTCCATTGGCAAAGCCAAAAAGAAATCCACGTTTTGCCCTACCTAGTGCAAGGTAAGAAAAACTGACCAAAGGAAAAAGGCTCTAAAGCTACATAGATTTTTGAACAATAAATCATAAACCACTTTAGCACAAAATGAAAGGCTGGATTTAATCCTTACCTTTCTCTAAATTATGAAGGTTATTCAGGAAGTAAATAATGCTTGTGCAGGCTCCTAGCCGGCCAATTAAAATCGTATGGGCCCAGTGCGCTGTTGGCTATATCCTGGCACCATTGTCGAGTGTGTATTATCCATTTGTGGTTAGTTATGATCTTTCAAAATAAACATGCACATTAAAAATTCCGCTGAATGCGAAGTTCGGTCAGTTATCTGTTTTCGGACTGCTGAAAAAAACAAACCCAGGCCTATTGACATTCATTGGGGATTTGTTCAAGTGTATGTTTTGTATGAATCTAGTGTCAGAAAGTGGCACATAATGTTTAAAAATGGAAGAACAAACATTCATGATGAGGAGCTGTTGGGGCATTCCTCTCTCATCACGAATGAACTCAAACAAAAGATTGGTGACATCGTTAAAGAGAATCGACGCTTGATGAATTTCACTGGAAGGTTTTGGGCATCTACTTGACAGCCTAGACTTGTTGGCACTGTCGGACTACCACTGGTTTCCCAATTTAAAGCAGTTGCTTGGTAGACAACATTTTGATGACAATGATGATATGCTAAAGGAGGCTGTTATGGACTGGCTGAGAGGACAAGTGGCAGAGTTCTATGAGGAGGGGTACTTAAATTTATCCCAAGATGTGACGAGTGCCTCAGTGTCCAGAGTGACTATGTAGTAAAATAGGCTAAGATGACAAATATGTAATTCATGAGACAAACCTTAAGTGTTGTCTTATGTTATTAAACGTGCTTTAGACTAAATATACATAATATCTAAGGTATTATTACCTGATATTGTCAAAGTATTTTGCACGTTGTTGCTCCGATAATAATACCTTAGATATTATGTATATTTAGGCTAAGATGAGTTAAAAATAGTAAATAAAATATTTGAAAATTTTAAAAGTATATAGCTTTTATAACCAAACATTCTTTATTTTCTGAATGAGCCTTGTACCTTTTCACATGTAATCAAACAGATTTTGAGACTTCATTTGTGTGACCCTAGGCTCCCATGCTAACAAACAATGAAGAGTGCACTCTGAATTCTTTATAGCCCTGTGTCTGACATAAACGATTCATGAAACACTTTGTTTTAGTATCATGAACGATGGCTGAAATTTATAACATTACTGAAAGTGATTATACGTAAGCCACACCTGGTTAAATGCTGCACTTCAGAGCTGCACATTTGTAAAATTGAATTTAGTGCTACAGTGTTATAATCGGTAATATGGTACATATGAAAATGGTCAGGGAATTAAGAAACAGTTCATGATAAAAGTAATTCATGTTAAGAGTTTTTGCACATTGAGGTTAGACTGCATATTTGTTTAACTATTGGATTATTATTTTTTATTTTTTTTATTTTTTGTTCCTTTTATATGTAGTAGCTCTCTGAATGTGTGTGCAGGTGGTTGCAATTTTATCATTCCATGGTTTGTTGGATTTGCAAGTATTAGATGCATGTATTAATTTTGTAAGAGCTAATGAAATTTGCATTTTATATGCGATTCTTCACGACTGATAATCTGTGGAATCATAATGTTGCAGTCATTTGCACATATGTCCAAAGAGCTATGCCCCTATATATGCTAAGAGCAAACGAAGTGAAAAGGAATCAAATCAATAAAAAGAAAATGTGACTAAAGAATTTGTAAAAATTAAACTGTCAGTAAATCAATCAAACAAGTCATTAACAACCTCACACATCAGCTGGTACAAAAATCCATGAAAAGGCCTGCGAAGTATCTTGGGAATTCTTGTCTGTCATACTAACCAGTGAGAAATACTGTGCAGCTTGACAAAGGGCATCAATGCATCACTACACTAAATGTCCATTTCAGAAGTGTCCATTGATGTGTCCAAAATAATCAGGGTGAAGGTGCAATGAAATTCTAAACTGGAGCACATACAGTAGCTGCATCTGTTATTGTAATTACCCCCCCCCCAAATATTGGACACATTTCCAATATTGTAAGGTTTAAATTAATGTGCAACAATGTAACAAAAACATTTATGGGCAACTTTACCATTTCGTGGTCTTGCTCCCAATTTTGACATTTCCAGCATGTGAGTTGTGATTACAATGTCGCTCGTTTCTAGAGGTATCGTGTGGGCTACCTCTAGAAACAAGCAACACTAGAAACACTTTTGTCGGCTGAAGTCATTCGCTTTATTCTATTCCATTCTTGGTCATATAGGGTTTTTTTCCCCCTCCCTCCGAAGGCGTCATGTAGTAATCTTCAAGTACTTCTTTTTTTTTTTTTTTACCAAAAACATAGTCACGTCAGATATGCTCACTGTACACATTCACGGTCTTATTTACATATCAACACTTAAAAAAAAAAAAGTTTTTTTTTTTTTGTCATACTTACATACCACACATACACTTCATTATACACTATATACAACCAACAAATGCTTTGTGCACTCACTATTTACATATATACAAAAGACGTTCCACCTCGGTTAACTACTTCGATGTTTTATAACCCAGCCCTCAACTTGCACACATCTCATACCTCTATGAAATAGCTTCGCAAAAGGAGCTCGCCCATGCCGCACTCTATCCTCAGCAACATCCCAACCATAGCACTTTCTGTAGCTACCCGCTGCCATCATCAGGGGGGATGGAAACTATGACTTATACTCACGGTATCCTCAGAGCAAGTGAGTGACTCTTCCGGGGCAACATCAACTCTCGAAGCTTCATTCTCCAGGCAACTGTGGCGCCCTCTCTTGTTTGTTTTAGATTTCAATTTTCTAACATTTCTGTTTTTCTGTTCTACTCTTATTAAATCCTTCCAATTGTTACACATTACATTTGGATCATTATGGTTACATACTGAAGCTCTATTTTTTTCAATTAACACGGATTCTGCAATTCTGAGGTGTCTTTCAGATTTGCAACTTTTTATTATCTTAATCTTGTCAAACTTTGGAAACTCCTGATTAGCTAAGCAGTATTGATTGAGTGCTGTCTTTTCTTCCTTTTTCTGCCAATTTTTTATATGTTGTTTGAGCCTATATTTTAATCTATTTTGGGTGCTGCCTATGTATGACATTGGAGGTTTTGCTGTAATAGGAATTGAGTAAGCACCTGCTTGCTCTAATCTGCTGATATTGTCATTATTTTTTAACATCACGTTCTTGATGGTACTAACTTTGCTTCCAATTTGAACATCATATTTTTTACATATCTTATTAATTTCTGTTGTTACACCTTTGAAATATGGGAAACCATTTACATATTTGACTTGTTTTTCAGTTGCTATAGTATTATTATTCATTTTATTTTGTACTTCAAGATTCCATTTTTTTATTACCTGTCTAGGATAACCAAAACTATCAGCAATTTTTTTTATTAATTCAATTTCTTCATTAATAAACTGGTCATTTGCAGAATGTGTATATGCTCTCTTGATTAATGTTTCTAAACTATTACATTAATAAGTGTAAGGGTGTGCTGAACTGAAAGGAATCAATACTGGAACATATTAATTATTTCGGTACACTCTGTATTGCAAATCATTTCTGGTTTTTATTACTTGCACATCCAAAAATGCTATTGCATTTTGTTCTTCAATTTCTACAGTAAGTTCAATTGTTGGATACAAAGCACTGCAGTTTTTGGCTAGTTGTTTTAGTTCATCTTCATTCAACCTTGACAAAATGAAAATGTCGTCCACGTATCTACAGTAGATCTCCGGTTGTTTTTCCGTACTATGCGGTACACTTTCTTCAATGTCATTCATAATTACTTCAGCATACAGAGTTGACAATGGTGAACTCATTGGGCCACCTGAATTTTGTTTGTATATTTTGTTACTACCGTGTTTCCCCAAAAATAAGACCGAGTCTTATATTAATTTTTGCTCCAAAAGACGCATTAGGGCTTATTTTCAGGGGATGTCTTATTTTTCAAGTACTACCAAATTTTTTTCTTTTTTTCATCTACATTTATTCAAAGTAACTTGTACAAAAAACTAGTGGATAATGCTTACCTTGGCATTCCTTTCTAGCGACGGGAACATTTCACGCACGTGTTTTCCGGTCCTTTGTTGGTGTTATTGTCCTAAAGTCCGTTGTATGAGATGACTGGCTTTACTTCTCACACTTTTCGCTGGGTATACTCATTGGATCTTTGCCTTAGGATTCAAACATCAATTTTTACCGTTCTTTATACTCGAAATTTTCGCCCATACTCTGGGCATCTTCAGGAGCGTGGCGACTTTACCACCGATGTTCGTGGTTAACTTCGCGCTAATGGAGTCCGATACTTCTTGTTGCCATTCGTCGGAAAAACTTTCCTGGATATATTTCGTTATCAAGCCCGGCTGGCGCCATCTATGTTTCGTTAGGAACACTTTTTTTTTTTCCCGTATTTTTTTTTTTTTTTAATTTTCTTCTCCTATCCTGGTTTTCTTGTCTTTTTTTGCCTGTTTTTCTTTTGTTGTTGTTTTTCTTGTCTTATTAGTTCTTTCCACAGGCCCGATAATGTGCTAGGGTCGTTCTGGTTACATACCCTTGCTTTATTTTTGTAGATTAATATTGCTTCTTCCTTCCTCATTTGCCTTTCCGATTTTTTATTCTTTTTTAGCATTTTAATTACATCGAACTTTGGGAATGTCCGGTTTTCCAAGCAGAATTGCACTAAAGCAGTTTTGGCTTCTTTCTTTTGCCAGTTAGATATGTGTTGTTTAAGTCTTTTTTTTAATCTGTTTTTCGTACTTCCAATGTACGATATTGGGGGTATGTGTGCTATTGGAATTTCGTAGGTTCCTGATTCTTCTAGCTTTTTTCCTCTGTTTTTTTGTTGACAGTCATACTTTTCACGGTGTGCACTGAGCTTCCTAGTTGCAAGTCATATTTAGCACAGTGCCTATTGATTTCTTTACTCACTCCTTCCAGGTATGGGAAAGCTCCAATGTATTTCAATTTTTTATTTCTTATCTTCCTTTGGTTGTGCACTTCTTGGCCTTCTTTACTCTGAGTCATATGCTTTTTACTCTCATGTATCCATTTATTAATTAGCTTGCTCGGGTACCCATACTCTTGTGATATTTTCCAGATAAACTCTAGCTCTTGATTTTTTAGCCTGTTGTTAGATGTGTGTGTGTACGCTCGCCGTATCAAGTTTACTATGCTGTTTTTTTTTATGTATCACTGGATGGTGCGACGAGTATGGTATCAGTACAGGTATGTACGTTGCTTTTCTGAACACAGAGTATTCAAAGCTATTTTTGTTTTTCTTTAGTTGAATGTCCAGGAAGGATAGGCAATTATCCTCTTCAAACTCAATAGTTAGCTCTATGGTGTTACAGATTTTTCTAAACTGCTGTGCTAGATCTTGTAGCTTGGCTTTGTTAAGTTTAGACATTATAATAATGTCGTCTACATATCGAGCATAAAGTATTGGTTTTTCAGGTAAATTTTGAATAATTTCTTTTTCGAGGTATGCCATATTATCGGGCCTGTGGAAAGAACTAATGAGACAAGAAAAACAACAACAAAAGAAAAACAGGCAAAAAAAGACAAGAAAACCAGGATAGGAGAAGAAAATTTAAAAAAAAAAAATTAAAAAAAAAATACGGGGGGGGGGAGTGTTCTTAACGAAACATAGATGGCGCCAGCTGGGCTTGATAACGAAATATATCCAGGAAAGTTTTTCCGACGAATGGCAACAAGGAGTATCGGACTCCATTAGCGCGAAGTTAACCACGAACATCGGTGGTAAAGTCGCCACGCTCCTGAAGATGCCCAGAGTATGGGCGAAAATTTCGAGTATAAAGAACGGTAAAAATTGATGTTTGGAATCCTAAAGCAAAGATCCAATGAGTATACCCAGCGAAAAGTGTGAGAAGTAAAGCCAGTCATCTCATACAACAGACTTTAGGACAATAACATCAACAAAGGACCGGAAAACACGTGCGTGAAATGTTCCCGTCGCTAGAAAGGAATGCCAAGGTACATTATCCGCTAGTTTTTTGTACAAGTTACTTTGAAATATCGCACGTAAAAGAGAATAGTACAATAATTAGAGCTATATAATAGTCAAAATTAGAACTACTAAGTGGAATTGATACATTTATTCATGTACAAAAATCTACATTTATTCGTGTACAAAAATCTACATTTATTCAAATACAGTCATGCCATCTTCTTCTGGAACATTGTCATAACTCTCCAAACCCCGAATTCCGGCCTGAATTTCGTGCGACTCCATTTACTGTAGAACCATTGACCCCAATCACTCATGTCCAGCAAATAAGGCTCTCCTTAACACTTTCGCTGCCAGCGGGCTGCACGTGCCTTCTGTAGAAATCGCCCTGGGGGCCAGATAAACAGAAGTAAATATCTGAAGTTCCAGCAATGGGATTCCCAAAATATTTATACCACCTACTAGTTGGCTGACCACAAGTCCATTTATAGCAAAACATGCAGAAGTTGCATGCGACCGACGTGGCCCAAAAGTTAAAAGTGATGTTGTATAGGCCATACAGGCACGGTCAACTTTATACAAGCTCATGTAAACAAGTTAGTAAAATCATGCAATGCATTGATTATGATATGCTTTCCAACATACCAGAAATCATTACTCAAGTTATGAGGAACATGGCTGTAGAATAAATCTTGCTTCTATGCCCTAACCTTTGACCCCATTTCGATGACATTTAAACAGAACAGGTTAAGTATACTTCCGGAACAACATGATGCCTCCAATCCTCTCTGCAAAAGTTACATATGCAATTAAGAACATGAAACGGGGAAGAGCTCCAGGAGAAGATGGAATTACTGTGGACATTATACAAGAAGCAAGTGGAGAAATTGAAACTACACTCGACCAAGTTTTCACCAGATGTCTTAATGAAGGGAAGATTCCTGAGGGTTAGAACAATGCTACAATGATCCTGCTTCATAAAAATTTTTTAATCAGGCTCATCATCTGCACCATACGTAAGCACCAGAAGGATGCATTGATGAAACACTTTTCTTTTAAGACATAATGGCATATTGCTCTTGAAAATTATGCTGTTTCTTCCAAAAGCTCTCCAGGCAAGTTTTGTACGCCGATTAATTTCTTCATCAATGTGACGCTCACTTGATATCTGCTGTCCAAGATAAACATTCGTGTCTGTTATTTCCAGCTTTTCTCCATCAATCAATAAATTTTCATTTCTTGCAAAGGCATTGAACATCACTTTTGTCTTCTGAAAGTTCATTTTTAATCCCACTTCTTTACTCTTTGTCAGCAAGTTCCTGGATCATACTCTGCAGCTCTGATGGGGTAGTTGCAAAAATGACTACGTCATCAGCAAAACGAAGGTGAGTTAGATAATCTCCATTAATCTTTATCCCTTTGTTTTCCCAGTTCAGTGATTGAAAGACATTTTCCAATGTGGCATTAAAGAGCTTCAGAGATATGGTGTCACCTTGTCTCACTCCCTTTCCAATTTTTATGTGTGTTGTATTTTCAAACAGCCGAATCTTTGCACTTGCATTTTCATAGATGTTATTAATAATATTAATGTATGCATCTTCAATGCCACAGGATTTCAGAGCCATTGTAACTGCTGATGGTTTCATCGAATCAAAGGCTTTTTCATAATCGATAAAAGCCATGCACAATGTAAGTTCGTATTCCCTCGCTCTTTCAATTAGTTCTCTCAGTACGATATATATATATATATATTAAGATAGTTTAAAAATCATTCATTTTTTATTGTTTACTTTTAAATTGAAACAGGGCTATTGAAAGCCTGCATTGTTTCCTGATTAGTACTTTGGCTATAAAAGAAGTCCCAATGATTTCAGTACATTGCAAAGTTGGAGTGCTGATGCATTTACCTGGGAATCATCATCACTTTTGCCACTAGAGACATTCTCATGGCACTTTTTGTTTTCAGTGATTTAATCTCGAGTCATAAACGTTGATATTGCCAAATGTGCAATACAGCTGACATAATCATAGAGGCTCAACCCATCTTCCTTTCCAATTATAACATTCCAGTCAAATTGTGAAATATGTTCTTGACTTATAGATTTGTCTGGAAATTAAATGCAAACATAGGGCTATGTGATGCAGAGCAAGAGCCAGGTGTCTACTATAGGTGACAACTGACCTGACTAATGTTAGCTTAGAAGGAATTGGTGCATTCTTCACAGTGAAACATAAAACAGGTGGAAGATAGGAAATGGAGAGCAGAGGGAGTAGAGAGATTGGAAAATATAATTTTTTCATAGCATATGAGAACTAGGTGAAAAGAGAGTTCGGCAAACAGAATCTGCGTGCTTTGAATTTATTATTCACAACACCACAATTTAACACATAAATGAGAATAAAGCTAATTTGATTAATGTGTAATTACTAAAATTAAACATTAAGGGCAATTCAGAACTTTAGTACTAAATACATATTTGCATTTGTGCTCCAGTTTGTCATGCAGATTATAAGTAGGAAAAGATTTAAGTTTTCCAAGGATCCTGAATTGCAAGAAAAGTGGATTACTGCTCTCTACTGAGACAACTGGACACCAAATTACAGCAGTATAATTTTTATTCATCATTTTAGTGATGAATGCAAATGTTATTGAAGTTGATACAATTTCAAGGGATGGTTATTCACTGTTATCAGTTCCTTGGAAAATACTGAAATTAACTATCCATGTGATACCTTATATATTTCCAAACCAACTATCATATTATTTTTTTTTTTTCAAAAGTTATGGCAAAAATATAGGTGTGACTTCATATTTTGACTTAAGGAGAGGGATAACATTCACATTTATGGTAGCTTTTCTTCACAACATTTCTAGCAGCCCCTTAATTAAGTCAGTCTGTTCATATCACTTTAATACCACCCCTTTTGTTGTTCTAGAAAAATTGAATATTTTCTGCATGTTTCGCATATTATGATAAACCTCTTGTTACAAATATCTTAGCAAGTTATAAACTTTAATGTATTTCCTGTACCACCTTTTTTTTTTTTTTTGTCTTCTCATCAGAATAGCCAGTGGGGACTCGATTCAAGAACCTTACTTATGCTACTGTGAAGCATGTCACATGTGGTTGAAAACATTTTGCTGTAGCCAATAAAGGATGTCACCTGTGTGCAAGGTCAACTATTTGGGAGAAGTGTTTTGTAGTGGATTTAAATAAATTTTGCTCCAAACATTTCTTTTTAATGGTTTGAATTATAACTGTGGTTGATTCTGAAGTTCAAGCTAGAAATACTGCAGGTAAGCTTTTTTCATGCATGCATTTTTAATGATTAGAAAAAGTTTTACATTTGTGTAGGCATCACCAGTTTCCAGCCAACTAAAAAGTTAAATCGACAGCACTAGCAGTCTTTCACTATCCTTTACAGACTGACAGATGCTATTCAAAGCATCCATGACAGATGATTTTGAATAACAACAAAATTATATTTTTCCCTAGGATCAGTTTTGTTGCTGTTCTGATAACTTTTGCCATTATAAAGTGCTTATTTTCAATCAGGCTCATCATTCCTTTGCTTCATACTTTCACTGCGTAACATAATATAACTTTTACCACTATGTGAGCCAAACGAATAAGACCCTGCATAATTGTTTATATTTCTATTGAGTAAGCATGAGTGGCAGTATGTGCTCAACAAGTACATAAACATTGTCTTGTGCTGTGACGGTGATCTCAGTAGGTGCAAAAAGGCCCAAAGAGGTGGCTTGTTAGTAAACGTACCCCAGACACCACCTCCAGTGGTATGTAACACTCCAACTTGATGATTGAGGTCCATGGCCTCATGTGATCTACACCACACATGAAACCTTTTATTAACATGCCACAATTGCTGAAACCTTTCTCAATCCTATCTATCTATGACTGAACTCATTAATTAGTGATCTCCATGTAATTAGTGATATCTAAAATAAGAGGTAAATGTATGCCTGCAGTGTAACATTTTATCATACATGGAATGAAGACATAAAAAAAAGAAACTAGCCTAATACTTATGTAGCAGACAGATAGGAGGATGGGTGAAAAGCTTTAACACTAAATCACTATGTAAACAAAATTCCACTCTTCATTTGCAGTGATCAGCAAAGGGATTCACTAATCCTCTTGGAAAACTTTAAAATAGACTATGAGACTTAAGAGTTACGATTTTAACATCCTTACCCCACATGTGAATGCAATGAACTGTGTGAGAGACATTACAGAAACATTCGGTTAATTTATATGTTAACTAAACTGCAAATCTATTTTATTTTATTTTTTCATTTGGTGTTTAACTACCACCATGAGCGACTCAATGGGCTACAAGCAGTTGCTCATCACTGATTTTGGCCCAGCTGTTTCAGGGAGAGCAGTAGTGTAGCATAAAACAAGCACACTGTTCATGACATACCCAGATCCATCTTTAGTGAATGATTAGAAGCCAGCATATCATACCACTAGGCCACAAGAGGGTCTCAAATTTTTAAACAGGGAATTAAGTTTTTCCAAAGCACTACTTTATCCCCCACAGCTAATTTCACTGAGGAACCTTTAGTTGATTTTGATTTATTTCATATTCAATATCAGAAGCATCACTGGACTAACAACACTGGGGTGCTAAACAAGGCTTAATTTATTTTGCTACATTGTACTCATCCCATTCCCGTGCTTCCATAATGAAAAAAACAAGTAAACTGCAGAATTTTAAAATTCATAATTGTCATTTAATTTTATTGCATTTTAAATTTGAGATAAATTAATTTAATTTCACTTGCAACCAATGTAACCTTGTGATATTCAGTTTTAGGATTAATTTAAGTGCAGTAATATATTATTTAAATGTTGACCTTTTCCCCATTTTTGGAGGGTTTTTGAGAATACAGAGACAGTCCCTAGTTGCTTTGCTGTGGTGAGGAGTATTGAGCAATGGTACAGAGGAGTTATGAGCAATAAAGAAAGAAAGGAAGAAACCCACCACATGGCACACCAGAAAACATCACAAGAAAAAAAACAAAAAAACAGATTCAGCATATGTGACCAAAATGCCCAAGTATCCAATTGATCATGTCCACCAGGGACATACAATGCTGCCAAATCTTGTGAAGAAACTATGGCTGAAAAAAGTAAAAAAATGTATGAACGTCATTACACACCCGATGATATGTGGGCATGTCCTAAAGCAAGTGGTGGTTCCATATGCATCCTTTGGTAACATACAATGGCCAAATATAAATTTACCATCGATATTTTTTGTCTTCTTTATTTTTTTTTTTATGATTGATCATTGATTTAAAATAATAATCTGCTTGTGCTTTGAAACAAAGCATCCCTCTTTCTCTGAGCAGCTTTGTGCAATTAAAGTTCAAAACTTCCACCAGTAAAATCAGTCAGATGCATTCAGAATTCCACAACACTTCACAGATGGGAAATCCAAAATTTGTAAAAAATGCTTCAATTTTTACAAATTTTCAACTCTGTTACTCCCGTTTTTGTGGATTTCCTGCTCCCTTCTCAGCTTAAATGCAAAAACTTATGGGATGGGGAATATTTAACAATGCAGAAGAGCGGGAACATTAGTGGGGCGGGGGATTGCGCTTACAGGAGAAATCTTTGCTTGGTCTAACTTCTGGATTTGGAAAATTTCCCCCTCTTTCAAGCTGAAATAAAAATATTTATACAGTAAAATTTTATTTGAAATGACAATAATACTGGACAAAGGCAAAATTGCGAGAAAAATAAAGTACCATTGCGGAAAATATCTGAACTCTGCTGACCTGCCGTTTTAGAAAGTTTTGTAAAAATGAAATTCCGTCCTACAACGAACACCACCACCCCATTTCTGTTCACTTGTGCATCGATCTCGTGAATGACCAAAATAACAACGAAAATGTCCAAATTCCTCAAATTCGTGGAAGAATCTTATGCCTAAAGAATACAGGGAAATTTCTATTGTGTCTGACTTCTGTTTTTGCAAATTGCTGCTTACAGTTTCAAGCTGAAATGCAAACATTTATGCAATATAATGATATTTAACAAGAATACTGGACACTTTTTTTTTTCAGCATCGGGAATAAGAAAATTACGATTACCACAAAATTTTGTACTCTGTTTAACTATTGTTTTCAAAAGTTTTGAAATGCAAATATCACCCCCAGATAGAAGACGACATTCGCCCCCCAAATTCTCTTCAGTTTTGCATCGATCTTGAGAATGATCTAAATGACAAAAAAGGCGGAATTCCGTGAATCCACTTAAGAATATCATGTATATCATAAAATAATAGCAAAATAGAAAAAAGTAAATCTGGAAATTTGTAGAATCCATAGTTTCAGCAGTGAGTCCTGTAGTCAGACAACAAAATCTGTAGAAACTATAGACATTTCGTTGTAGTTGGCAGGTATGTAGTATACGTATTTACATATGTAGCATTATATTTCTTGGATGTATTTTGTATGTACATGAAGTAGTATATATACATTTGACATAGTACATGTTTTGATGTAGTAATGATAGGCACAGAACCATTTTATGCTTGGATAATAAATCAACTTGAATCATCACTCTAACTCTATTTCATATCACATTGGTTATTTAAATTGGGCACGATTCCAATAATGAAGCAGAAAATTTTATGCACAATTTATTATGGACTAAACTTTAGGAATAGTAAGATATTTCGTTTGAAACGCCAACCTTGTTCACACTAAAAAGCAAGTACTCACGTGGTTGACATCGTTTCTTTAGCTGTTGCCAGTAGAAATTTCCAAATTATCAGAATACTGAGAGTGCATCCGAATTGCAAATTTTTATTGAAGAGAATTTCAATGCTTTCTCTGTAGCATAATGACATTTTATTGGAGAAGGGTGCAATTCTTTTGGGACAACTCCAAATTTGTTGTTTCATTATTGGTTTCTTCATATCTTCATACTGTATTATGTGAAATGGCCTTCCTGCCAATAGGGCAGGGTTTTTTCTATAAATGCTATTCAGGGCTTGAAAAATATCTGAAAAGTTACATGCCCAGCTGGGCATGTGCAGAAAATATTTACTTGCCCAGAAGTAAAATCTACATGCCCAGAAAAATTTATCTTTTAAGATAACAAAACAGAAGCTTCATTTTTTTAAAGTTAAAAATTATGATAAACTTTTTATAATTTTTTTGCATCACCATTTTGAAGTGTCTGTATTCAAAATGCACAAAGGCATATATATCTCAAGTTTTAAGAAAGGTAATCGATGACATTTGAGAAATTTAGTGATGATGCCATGTTCAAGAATTTTTAATATATGTCCTGTGTTTTACAAAAAAATTAAATAATCATAGTTAACTGTATGGCAGTTTAAGTAGTTTTTAACAACAATTTTGAATGTAAAAATTATTTACCTTTTTCTCTTGTACAAACAAAAGTAATTTTGCATCATAAAATCCCAAGAATTATTGTTTAGAAACAAAGGCAAATCTTATGTTTTGACTACTGTTGTGTGCACTTAGCTATTAAACTATATTATCGCCTGACACCCCACATTGCTTGAAAAAATTACTGGTGGTATCAGCAATTTTAGGATGGATTTTGCAAACAGTGCACAACATAATATTCTTATCATTTGATTTTAGTGAATTAAATGTTTTTATCCAAGAGTCTTCAACTGTGCAACAGCTTTTTTTTTTTTTTTTTTTTTTTTTTTCTTTACGCTAAATTTATCATAGTCCGCTTGCATAAGTTTCAGATTTGCCAACGATGTAGATTCCAATTTTGAAATTACGTCACTCAACAGTGCGGAAGACGAATTTGTAACTACCGCTGACAGATCGGGAATTTCACATAATTGCTTACTATGAGATACACTCTCATTGCTGGATTTTATTTTCCAAAAAAACATGGTATATCCATTACTAAATACACTGCAGGACAATGCTAAGGACGGATCATAAACGGCTATATAGCGCATAAAAAAGTAAGTGTGGTTGGATGCCAAGTGAAATAAAATAATGTCAGAATGCCAGGACATTACAAGAAAGACAATTTATTGTGCTCTGAAATCCAGAAGGCTTTGGAACGTGTTCAAGGGACAAACAGGCCATTTTGTGCAGAATACGTAAACGTGAAAAAAATGCAATTACCGTCCGCGTTCCGGCGTCAATACGGGATATGGCCACCATGGAGGGTGATGCAAGATTCCACACATCGTGTCATGCTTTGCACAACATTATCAAGCAGCTGTTGCGGTAATTTATCCCATTCCTCTGTCAGTGTACGGATGAGGGTGTCCTTGTTTATTGGAGGGCATTGGCGACCAGCAAGACTCCTCCCCAAAGCATCCCACACATTTTCAATGGGATTCAGATCTGGAGAACGTGCTGGCCATACGAGGCGTTGAATATCCTCGCTCTCAAGACACTCTTGGACAGCGACTGTTCGATGACATGTTGCGTTGTCGTTCATGAAAATGAATCTATCACCGACAGCACCACGGAACATGCGAACATGAGGTAGCAGAACATCATTAATGTATTGTTGGCCAGTCATAGTCCCAGTTGGAAGCACATACAGGGACGTACGGCCATTGATCATGATGCCAGCCCATACCATGGCACTACATGTCGGATATCGGTCCCTTTCCTGTATGTTTGCTGGACAATATGCAGTACCACTATCACGCCAGATCAGTTGTCATCGACAATCAGATGATAGACTGTATCTACTCTCATCTGAGAAGAGGACAGCAGACCAGTCGTTATCAGTCCAATTGTGATATTGATGGCACCATTGCAAACGGGCGGTACGGTGACGTCTGGACAATGGGATGCACACAACAGGACGGCGGGCGTATAGTCCTCCTTCATGCAAACGTCTGGCGACAGTTTTTCGGGAGATCCGCTTGCCAGTAGCAGCCATAAACTGATTTGCTACCTCACTAGCTGTGCTGCGCCGGTGTCTTTTTGTTGATAGCACTATGTACCGTTCTTCTGCAGGTGTCGTACTACGAACACGACCTCCCCCGTGACGTTTGCTACACTCTCCATTTGTTTGAAATGATTTCCAAAGCCTTGAAACAACACTGTGGCCGACTTCTAACTCCCTGGCAACATCTGTTATTTTTCGCCCTTCTTCAATCATGCCAATAATACGGCCACGCGTAAATTCATTTAGGTGATGTCGGGAAGACATACTGAAAATTGCAAGTTTGTCAATTGATTCTTTCCCTTTCAACTTTGCGTTTGAACAACAATGGTCAATACGCGTCAAATCCTTTATATCTCTTATCAGCGCTATGACGTCACGAACAAGTTCGGCAATCCAAAATCTACATACGCACAACACGTCTTACTGTATCCCGCACTTATGCTAATTTCCACATTTTCCTGCCTTCCATTTTATGGTTGCTATCATTGCTATTGTCATCCGTCCTTAGCAATTGTCCGGCAGTGTACAACTTATATCCACAGCTAACATGAACCGCAACTAACACGAAAACTGTTCTCTCAGATAAACTAAGTTATTGGCGTTGGTAATTTTCACTCTTCTCCCGGTTAAAGTGGAAAGCATTGCGCAGGCTCATTCTTAAACAAAACTTAGCTTTTGTTTCAGTAGTTCCGCTGTCAGTTCATGTGTACGGGCGCTCACGCGGGTGGAAGCTTCCACTTTACCCTCCGTCACTTGACCAAGTTATGTCAGAGACGTAACCTCACCCAGGGCTGTGCAATAAATATTCCGCTGTCACTCCCTCCCCATAAAGTACAGCTTTTTTGTCCATCAGTCTGCATCCTCCTGTTTCATGGCAGTTTGTGCATTTTGTCACTAAACACTGGAGGCTAATTTCGTCCGATGCATGCATCCTGTCGTTAACTGTAGTTCGGCCCCAATTTCTGGATGTAGAGCATAATATAATTAAAGAAGCGCTATTCTTCTGGCCTTGGCACTTATTCCGTAACAATAATACGAGTGCAGTAAAATGAAAAACATGCGACGACCATCTTTTTTTCTAGAGCAGAAAATTCTCCATTCCAAACTTTTTTTCTTCTTAAAATCTAGTTGCCTGACCGGGCAACTAGATTTCATTTTTACTTGCCCAGGCCAATAATTTACATGCCCCTGGCATCTCGGGCATGGTATTTTTCAAGCCCTTCTATTTATCCATAAATAATTGGTAAATGTGATGCAAAATTGTGTTTACACCTAAAAAATTTAGGCTTTCAGGAATTAAAAGTTACACTTCACTCAGCAATGAGTTCAGACTTTTTTTTTAATTGATTACTCAGAACGTATGTTCAGCATGTCTTCTGACATATAAATGAATATAAAAATCAATGTACATTGTACAATTTTGAGTAGGTCTGTGCCTCAAAAATCTGACTTTCGTATAGCTGTTAATTACATTCACCCCTACCTCAATTCCATATGTTGCAACTACTACTCAGCCCATTGAAAATACAATGTCATAATCTAAAATTTGAACTTTAGTTGAAGTATAAATGGTACTCTATTATGAAGGTGCTGCTAGTGACATCAGTCAGTTTTATTCTTGGAAGGAACAATGCTAATATGAATTTGAAAGAGGTTCAACAAAATTGCACATAGACTAATTTTAAAGCAAATTCAAGAAACATATGCAGGTCATACGAATATCAAAAAAGTAACTGTGCAAAGCCAAATGTATAAAGCATGTTTTTTTCTCCAATTGAAAACTAATGATTCCTGCAGAATCTTTTCTGATCATTAAAAATGCATTAAAGAAAAGAAGCATACCCACAGTATTTCTAGCCTGAACTTCAGAACAGCTTACAGCTACAATTCAGACCATTAAAAAGAAATGTTTGGAGTGAAATTTTTTATTTAAATCCACTACAAAACACTTCACCCGAATAGTCAATGTTGCCACAGGTGATATACACAGCCAGAGCAAAATGTTTTTCACAGCATGCAATATGCTCCACAGTAGTACAAGTCTTCAAAGGATTGGTCCCCTGACTTCTGTTGGGAAGACAAAAAAGAAGAGGGAGGAGGTTGCACTATACATGAAATACAAAAGATAAATGAAATACACTAAAGTTGCAAACTGCCAAAATATTTGTAATAACAGGTTTATGTTAAAGTGCAAAACACAAAAAATGAGATATTAAACTGATATAAACAAACTTGTTCAATTAAGGTGATGCTGGATGTGCTTTGAAGAAATTTCAGCGGAAACTGAAATGCAATCCCACTTCTTAAGCCAACAAATGATGATCCCTACATTTTACTATAACGTTTGCAGAGAAGACATGATGGTTGGTTTGGAAAAAATATAAGGTAGCTAATTTTAATATTTTCCAAGGAATCCGATAAAACCATCCCTGCAAGGGCCAACTGCCGTCGACAACAGCGTGTGGATGAGCAGGGTCATCGTCGGCTAGCTCGCATTGTAACAGTGGATAGACGGGCCACAGTGCAAGAAATCACTCAGCAATTTCACGCTGGTGCACAAAAACGTGTAAGCAGCCACACCATCTCCTCGCTATGGGGTACAGAAGACATCATCCCACGAGGGTACCACTGCTGACCGCACATCACAGGGTGCAAAGATTAGCATGGGTGTGGGAACATCACCACTGGACCCTAGACATGTGGGAAAATGTTGCCTGGACTGATGAGTCGAGATTCATGTTGGTACATGCGGATGGCAGGATACGAGTATGGCGCAAACCACATGAAGCGATAAATCCTTCTTGCCAGCAGGGTACTCTTCAAGCTGGTGGGGGTGGCATTCTTGTCTGGGGACTGTTTACGTGGACTGAAATGGGACCCCTGGTACTTGTGACATTGTCCCTCACAGGTCAACATTGCCGGGATATCCTGGACGACCATTTGCTCCCATTTGTGTGTTTTCAACATCCCACTGGGGACCTCATCTTGCAACAAGACAATGCACCTTGCCATCGCTCCTGAATTGTATCCGAATGGTTGGATGAACACTCCACCGACGTGACCTTGCTTCCTTGGCCAGCTAGGTCACCTGACCTCAACCCCATTGAGCACATCTGGGATGCCATCGAGAGAGATGTTTGAAGCTCTGACCCCCTCCATCAAATCTTCGTGAACTATGGGAGCTTATTCAGGGGTCGTGGATCTGTATGGCTTCCTAATGCTTCCGGTGTCTTGGCAAGTTCATGCCAAGATGAATCGCCCCGTCATTAGGGCAGAAGGTGTGCTACACGTTATTAGCCAGGTATCTCTAGTTCAATTGCTCTTCAGTGGACATAAAAGCACTGTAAATCTATGCAGACTGAATGAAATCAGTCTTTTTTTTTTCTTTAACCTTTTAATAACCATGACCCAAAAATCTTGTATCACGCTAAATATCATATAGCCTGAAACTGTCTGTTGGCTCACTTCTTTGTTTAGTAACAACAATAGTGATTGAGGGTGATACCTGCTAATCCGCCATAGGTCGTGCAAATTTGAAAAGCAGAAATGGGCAGGAAATCTGACTCACTCTACACAGGCGTTTTGGGCGGCTATGGTTCTTTGTATGTACAGGTGTTTTGGGCATTAAAGTCTTAAAGCAGGAAAAAAAGGATGACTCCAAGTATTAGTACATTAGAACATAAAAAATACTACATCTTATGAAATACCTTGTATAACAATGCTAATAGCTACACTATGTGTTGCAACAAAATAATGTTCTGCCTTCTAGAGACAGAAAAGTTCCATGTTTTGTTCATATGGTTTTCCAATGACATGTTAATTTTACTTGGTTCTTTAAAAACTGTATAGACAGAGTTTCACTGTATATATATCTCCACTTACAATAAGCAGGAATAACTACAGCAAGAGACAAAATGGTTAAAATAAACATCAAAGCAAACGAGCAGGGACAAAAAAAAATGGAGTGCAGAAAACTTTGAAAATGCTGATCAAGGACCAGCAAAACTCAGCATTTACTCACTTCCACAAAGACCTAGTTGAACATGAGTTTGTGCTATGTCATAAATGCAAAAGGTACAAGTCCCCAAAAATCACCAAAAAAACATAACCGCCCCCATAGGCTCGGAAACTTAAATATTAAGCAAAATTTATAATTTTGCATTACATCTATGACATATCTGGCCCAACCCATAACTCCTCATCGTCCACAAAAACAGGAAAACTTTAATGCAGAGCCCAAAAATATTGCAAGATAGGTGTAGAATTTAGACCAATGAAACGTAAAACAAAACCTGGGAAAAGGCTGCGAAAAAACAAAAACTTTTTTTCTTTTAGATGTACAGAGCAATTGCCCAACTTGGAAGAATAAAAAAAATAGTAAAAAAAACTCACGACGCACTTCCAAATCATAAAACAGTTACAGATTTTAAAAATTACTTTACAGATTTTAAAGATTCACCATTCGGAGAATGGGCACGATTGCCAGTACTAGCAAAAAATATCAGTCGTCGAAGTATGGAATACATTCCTCAAGCTCTCGTGCACAGATAGTGGTATTTTAGGTTAAGTCAATAATTTCTTTTTGCCACCCAACAGTCATTTTGCAAACTACTGTTGTTGATCAGTTTTTTATTTGTTCGAGCATTTAATGGCTACTTTATGCAACTCTATGAGCTATAAGCACTTGTTCATTCCCAATTTATAGCCACTGTTTCCAGTGAAGGGAGAAAGCCAGTGTCATAAGACAAACACACCACACATGCCACATTCAGGATTTGAACCCAGACCACTCGGATCAACGATCACAGGCTAGTGTTTAGACCACTAGAGAAGTGCTCTATATTGCTGGCCCAAGGAATACATAATCTTCAATGCCTAATACACTGCTGGCCACCCAAAATGCAACACACCAAGAAGGACACGATATAGCAGAGCCAGATTTACTGGGCACATAACAACAGATACAAAGATGAAACGATTGAGCTTACAGGCCCATGCGACTTGCGGAACACGCAGACATCAATCGTTCATGTGGTCCCCATGGCTGGCAATAACGGCCGCGGCATCGAACGAAAGAGGCTTTGGATGTGGTCTTGGGGTATGTCGGTCCAGGCTGCTTCCACACGTTGCTACAGTTCTTCAGGCGTAGCCGCGGGTGGTGCTTGCCAGGCCACTCGGTTGCCGATCAGCGATCAGGCATGTTCAATGGGAGACATATTGGGAGAATAGGCGGGCCACAGCAGCAGTGACACCTGATGGGCTGTGAAGAATTGTTGTGCGATGCGTGCCACGTGCAGGCACTCATTGTCCTGTTGAAACGTGGCCGCTGGCAGGTTCTGCTGGTAAGAGAGGACTACAGGCTCCAAAACGTCGGAGATGGTGCGGTGGTTGTTGTGTACCGGCGATGCGTACCAGAGGGGTGCTGGTGTCATATTCAATTATGCCCCAAACCATAACGCCAGGTGACGGACCGGTATGGCGATGCATAATGAAGGAGTCATACAGTCTCTCAACGCGGTGCCGACCATCGTGGTGTTGCAGGCAGAAGCGGGATTTGTCGGAGAAGACAATGTTGTGCCTTTCCGTAGTCCAGGTGCGGCGTTCAACGGCCCACTGCTGCCGCACTTGCTAATGGTGTTACGTCAATTGTACTCAAAGCAATGAGCGCTGTGCGACAAATCCCCACTCCTGCAGACGACGTCGAATGGTACGTGCTGACACAGGTTGTTGCATAACACACCCTAATTCCTACGCTAACGTTCGTGATGTGGCGGTGCGAGCCGTCAATGCCCACCACACAACATGCCAGTCCTCTTGTTCGGTGGTGTGCAGCGGCAATCGCTCCTGCACCCACCGAATCCATACTTGCCTCACTGTGGCTGGATGTCGTCCCATACAGGCGCCGATGTCTCGGTATGATAAACCGCTGTCACGATAAGCCACTATTCGTCCTGTGTCGAACTGTTGAAACGTGCTGGAATGACTGCCGTATTCTGCGACGAGGCATCCGGAAGCTTCCCGCGCACAGGTCCGGCAGCACAACACACTTCCACTACTTACAGCCCGCCTTCTGTGCACCCTTCTTATAGTGCTTCTCGGTGGCGTGCCAGGCGCACATGATTTGCATATGACCTGCAATGCTAATCGTTTGCATGTCCTCTCGCGGGCGACGCATGTTGCGAATTTCAGACCAATTGGATGCTTCCTTCTTGGTGTTGCATTTTGGGTGGCCAGCAGTGTATGTGTATATATATACAGTACGGTGGTCCTTATAAACTAAGATTAAAAATGTTAATGTCTTACCTGTTAATATTGTTCACTGGTTTGGGAAAGTGATGTACCTTGAATTTTCAGCTCATCAGGCAATTTTAAGAGGTGTCACACGGAGTTCGAACCTTGCATATTTCTTTGCTTAATGAAACAGTGAAACAAGAGACATTACATCAAAATCTGCCTCTTAAATTCTTTTATTGTACAAGTAAATAAAGGAATGGCATTATCCGTAAATAAACATTAAACACTCTTCAATTACTATTCAGTTTGCTGTTTACTGTGACTCACGGTCACTTTTAGTGCATTTAGAAATTTCTTCCTGTGGTTCTCCACAATCTGCAGCAGGACTATTTCTGGTCTTCGTTATTTGCGAGAATGCTCTTGTAGTCATGCATCAGCACCACTCCTTGCTCAGCTGAGTCGTTTACTATCTTCAGGGCTTTAACAGCGGCGAAACAATGTTCTTCTTCGCTCGTTTCATTTTCTTTGGAGAACCTGCTGTTGCTTTGAGATCTTCCTCTTTAGCGCTGCTGCTACTTGATGAGGCTAGTTTAACCTTTGCAAATAACTGATCCCTTTGTTCCGCCTGTTTTCGTTTCAGTTGCTTGAAATTGTCTTTCTTCTCTCTCTTTCGGGCTTCCTGCCTTGCTAACTTTTATCTTCCCCACAAATGTATCCTTCCTTCCCTTCTTTCTTTGGGTCAATAAACTCTTTGTCTTAAAAAGGTAATCATGTCAAGGGCGTTGACATGGGCAATATCGAAAAGATTGGCCAATTCCTCGGTGAAGAGTTTTTCCTTATCTACCTGCGGTTCAGATCGCCGAGAACCTCCCTTCCAAAGAGCATGCCACTGGTTGTACTCCTTCTGAACCTTTGGGATGTTGTTGTAGTCAGCCATGGTAGGTATTCGGGCTTTTCCCCAGATTGACAGAAGCCCTTGCGTGATAATGCTTGAAGCATTCTTAACTGTGTTCTTTTCCGCTCTTAAAAGGAAAAACAAACAATGCAGAACCTCTCCTTTCGGCGGGAGCTTCTTATCCGGAATAATATCAATTGGTTGCCCGACCAGCCAGACTTCAGAGTTTTTGCGAGTTACAACTGAAGCGTGTGAAGCTGCAGCCATGTTCAATGTTCACACTTGTTTTATTGTTACGTTTCACTAACTTACTGGCAACTGGAGACTAGCGCGTTCAATCACATAAGGGGAATTCCCGTACTACGTTCCAATGGCACATGCGCACATTTACGGAAGAGAAGGTCATGCTTGAAAGGTTATGAAGCAGGAAAGATGGACGTTTCCTGTGGACTTTTCGTCTTTCGTTTGCGCTCGAATTTCGTGAGTGTTGTCGTATCCTTAAATTCCTTATGTTAGCTGCCGATACAACCTACTTACGAAGTTTGGATTCGGTGTGACACCGCATAAAAATCTCTAATCAACCCCAAATTTTTTATGCAACGTTTTTTCCACAGAGACAACCATATTAGGGGGTAAGACTATGAAAAATAAAAAAAAATAAAAATTACTATGTAAATAAGGACCACCCTAATATACACTCTTTGCCAAAAAAATAAATAAATAAATGAAGCACCCTCAGAAAGTTGTTCAATCCTGAAGCTCCACATGTAAGTACTCATGGACAAATATGCAAATGATTAAGAAATAGCAACCAACAACTAAATAGTTGCCAATCATAGCACAAGGGAACCATGCATCGAAGAGGGTATATCAAAGCTCGCATGCAGACAGCTGTAACAGCAGATTGTAGTTACATTAACCTCCACTGACTGTGAGGATGCCTCGACGTCAGAGACATGCGCGACACGAACGAGTTTGAGAGAGGATGTATAACTGGGCTGGGAGACACTGGTTGGTTGTTGCCGTATCGCCAAGCATTTGAATCAGAGTAATGTAGCAATTGGACGATGTTGGCACCAATGGGTCGAGGAGGGCACAACCCAGTGGATCGATTGGGAGATTGTAAGAGTTACATGAACAGAAACGAAATCCTCGCTGTCAACCATTTGTGGCCATGCTGCATTATCTACGGTTATGGAAGTGGTTATCCAGACGGTTGCTAGACGACTTGCAGCACAGTGACAAAATTAAAATAGGCCACTCTGCTGCCTACCACTGACCAGCGTATATGTGTCTGGTGACTAACCAGCCAGCACATGGATCCTGCCTTTACTGTTGAACAGTGCATGGCTCACACACTGAAGGGGGGGGCTATCTGGGAGAGCCATTTTTTTACGACAGCCGGACACTCTTGTTGGTAGTCTTCCATGCCACCCTTACAGCTCAACAGTGCATGCATGATCTTTTGTGTTGCCATTCCTGTTGCAGCATCACCGAGCAATTTTGAACAGGATAAAGCCTCATGATAATTAACACAGCAATCAGACATCACTGAATTGACTATAATTACTGTTCTATATGTAAAATCAATCACATTAAAAAATTTGAAAATTTCGTTGCCCTGCAGCGGGAAATTTTCAAGTTTTCTGATGCGATTGATATTACGTATGGAACAGTAATTACAGTCAATTCAGCGAGTTCTGATTGCTGTATTAATTATCATGATGTATTGGTCACATATTATAAGAATATTTTCATACACTATATAGGGTAAAGGCCTGACTTCATAATGTTGACACCCTTCTGTGGCCAGCCCGATCACAGGTCTCACCAATCAAATGTTTGGATGCCATTTGGCGTGCTATATCTCAGGACAGCATCCGTAAACTGTGCGCATATGTCTTGCATATATCCAAGCCACAGGTGGCACTGCAATGTACTGACTTGCCTCCCTGGTGTAGCTCTTTTATTTAAATATATTGCCCAACTGCTCTGGAATTGTAATAATTTCTTTTCCTATACATGTATATTGTACACACTAATTTTCATCTTGATTGGACGATTCCTTCTGTGTACTTCATTTTTTTTTTTTTTTTTTTTTTGGCTAAGGGTATATTTTTACTGCTAGTAAGTCAAAAAATTTCTTCCAAGGTCGTTTTTGTCATTTCCAATAGTTTTTTTTGCAGTGTAATAATAAACCTGGTTATCTTATGGTAGTAGTTCTTTAGAAATTATAGAGAATAAACAAAACAACAATCCCAAATTTCCTCAGGGTATATCATTTAAAAAAGAAACTTTACATAATTTGTACACTACTACTACAACAGTATACAACTAAGAAATTGTAGATACACCCTAAGGTACCACTAAGTATATGTGCAAAAGAGAATCCAAGGAAAGTATTTGATTTGATTGGGAGTTTAACAACCATTATGAGTAACTCAGTGAATATAGGTTGTTGCCTGTCCCTAATTTAGGGCCAATGGTTCTAGTGAAAGGAGACAGCCACTGCTGTAAGACAAGTACAACATCCATGCCTAAATAAGATTTGAACCCCGACACTTCTCGGACGAATTATCAGAAGCCAGCGCTTAGACCACTGTGGCAACCCAAGGGAAATAGTGAGAGACTCTTCAATGGTTAATATTTCACTAACAAAATATTTTCTTCTGCTGCTTCATTTAAGACACTCTTACCTTGATATAGTTCTATTTCTTGATATCTTAGTGAAGTTAAAGCTTCATAATAGACAAACTAAAAGAAAAGTACATTACGCAGGTGCTCACACTGCCTGTAACCTTCCACATGACATAAAAAGCGGCAGTGCCTATGTTCAATTAAAAAAACTTTTACGATGTTTAATTTTCTTCAATCTCAATAAGTTGGTAATAATGGAGATGATATTTAATTTACACAGTGCTGTTGGTAATAATGGAGATGAAATTTAATTTACACGGTGTTGTGAAACAGAGAAAGACAAGTAGAAAAGAAGCCAATAAAATTAGATGGCTAGAAAAAATTGTGGACTTAAAGTTACATAATGTATAACAACACATCAAAGGTGGGAGTATATTCTACAGCTAGAGGTTGTCACACCATAGAATACAGATCAATTCCTTTAGTAACTCACTGTGACATGAGCAGAAAATGCCCTTTCAGTTTCATTAACAGAGCACAGAAACTCGCAATAAATAATTACATAACTTATTCTACATTTCATTTTTATGCTACTTATTTACATTAACATTTCAATTGAAACAAATTTTCTCATGAAGCCTACTGAACTACTTGATGGCCGCCCCGGTGGCGCAGTGGTCTAAGCGATGGCCTCTGATCATTCGTCCGAAAGGGGTCCGGGTTCGAATCCCGGTGAGGCATGGATGTTGTGTTTGTCTTACGGCACTGGCTCTCTCCCTTCCCTGGAACCAGTGACCCTAAATTAGGGACGGGCGACTGCTTATAGCCCATTGAGTTGCTCACGGTGGTCGTTAAACCTCAAACAAACAAACAAACTACTTGATGCACTGATCAAAAGAAGTACCTCATGTCCAGAAAATGCACCCCGGCAATGTTATACGGGTTCCACACAAGGCTGTGATTGGCTGTTCAGAGAGGGAGACAATTTGATCGGAAACAACCCGAAGCACGAGCTCCCCGAAGTACCATACTCTCGAAGGCAAAGCAAGTTTATTGACTTTAGTGTGTCTTTAGCAAAGGTCTTTTGGCTGCTTAAAAATGGATTTATCATCGTTGATTTTCCCAGATAATTTTAAGTATGAAGTTGATGAAAATCTGCTGAAGATAAAAGAAGTTAACTGCGCGGAAAAGGCAGAGGTGCTGTTTAGATTCTTTAATTTTCTTTTCTTTCTGTAAAAAACTTAGTTTATACTTTTGTAACCACCCCGGTAGGCAAGTGGTATAAAGTGTTGAATCAAAATCAAAGATAAAAGAAATTAACTGCGCGGAAAAGTCAAAAGTGATTTTAGAGTTCTATAATTTTCTTATTTCTGAAAAAAAAAAAAAAAAAGAGGGAGAAAGCCAGTGCTGTAAAACAAACACAACATCCATGCCTCACCGGGATTCGAACCCGGGCCCATCTCAGACGAATGGTCATAAGCCAGCGCTTAGACCTCTGCGCCACCGAGGGGTTGGAAATCTTTTAATTTACTTGGCTTTGTTATCAACTTTGAGTGGAATCCCTATAAGATAACCATAGTGCATTTTCTGGACATGTGGCTTCTATGAATGTTTTTTCATTAATATAAATAGTTGATGGAAAAAGAGTTGGATTTGAATAAAAATATAACCGTTTTAGCTCACCTTACTCTACGTGTTATTATGTGTGTTTTTTAAAGAAATTAAAAGTGAGGAAAAGGTAGAGGAAGAGTTTTTTTTAGTTTTATAAATTTCTTTTATTTCTGAAAAAACTTAGTTTGTAGTTTAACAATTTGAGCTTCCCCTCCCAATGGCCAAGTGGTAGGAAACACTGGCTTTAATCATTTGGCCGAAAAGGGTAAAAGGGTCCGGGTCCTAATCCCTGGTGAGAGGAGGACGGTGTTCTTGTCTTATGCAGCAGTGACTCTCTCCCTACCTGGGATGCTACCACCTAATCTGGAATGGACAATTATCTATCTGTGATGTGTGTTCATGGTGGTGGTTAACTCGAAACAAAAAAAAAATTGGGTTTGCTGTTCACTTAGTTCAGAAAAAATAATAGAATGTTAATGCAGTCTGTTTCGTACATTTCATCACATTATCTCTGGGGTAAGGACATTGAAATTGCAGCTTGTAAGTCTTGCAGTTTATTTTATAGTTTAGTATATAGATTAATTAATAAATCATTTTCCAAAGCACTGTGCAAGTGAAGAGTGGAATTCTTTTCACATGATGATTTAGTATTTATGCTTTTCACCACCTTCCCTCTATCTGCTATTGCAAGTGTTAGGTTAGGGACTTCTGATTTGGGGGAGGGGGAGGCACCCAAATATAATTAAATTCTTTCAGAATGGAAAATGAGTCTTCTCCCTTCAGAAAGATTAAGTACTAAGCCTTTCCAATATTACTTTAAAATCAACCTAAAACATAAAGATAAATTTGCAGTTGTCAAATCTTATTTAGAAAAGACAAAATTTGTTGCAATCTGCATTAAAGACACTATAATTCATGAAGAAAAAGAAATTCTGTTAGAGCTCACACCTAAATTCTATGGAAAACTGACTTAAAAGTTATTACAAACCAAATCATATGAGTTTTCAAAATATAGTTATTAAAAGACCCAGAGACATCCTATTCTCTGGTTTGTCTAACAGAAAAAAACAATCCAGAAAGGGGAAAAAGTTAAAATGGTAGAACACAGTTTGTTGGGGTTAGGTGAGGAAACTAGTAATATATATATTATATATCTTCTGTTTGCAGATGTGATATAATGAGCCATATGGCACCCTTACTAACTCACAATTATCTGAATAATACTGTTGTCTGTATTTTGTCTTGGTTCTGTGTATCATATATATTATGTTACATTGCAGGAATGGTTTCACCTTTTATCCGAGGGTTCACTAATTACATGGAGAGTTGTTCGGACTTTCCCATGTGGAGAACAGAACAAGAGCATATATGCCTTTAAGAAGCAGTATAGGTGCCAGCATAATACTAGATCAAAAGGGGAGAAACCAAGTAAGAACACAAATTGTCCTGCACAAATGAAAGTTCAGGTGTTCAAGTAAGTATGTAATCAGTATTACACATTACGGTTATTTAGTATTACATATTATGTTTATTTCAATTAAATATACTGAGTTCATAATTCAATGTCACTTATTCTAAGGACTGCTGCTGTGGTATCACAAGAAAACTGTGTGCTAGGACATAAACAGGTTTCTCTTCAGATACAAAGAACAACATGTATCTATCTGTGATGTGAAATCGAACAGCAAAACCACAAACCTTTCTTACATTTTTTAAATTTGCTAAATTGTTTTATAAACTTATTTGTTGCATTTAATATGTTACTTTAAAGTGATTCCATGAAAAATCATCTAAGTGCTAACTTTTTCTTTAATTCTAGTTTTGTACTTGAAAAATATCTTTTTGTAGTAAAACCCATAGCAGAAAGCAATTTAGCAGTGGCCATATTTGATTTATTGCCCAATATTTCATCCAACACAGAGAGAAATGTTGAAGGTTATTTAAATAACTTTTCAACCTTTTAAAATAGAAAAATAGAGAGGGTATCTATCATATAAGGTGAAGCTAAATTATTTTCAAATAACTATTCCATGTGCCATTGAGGATTCTTCCATTTTTGATGCATTACACTTCCGAAAAAATCGTAAAACGTTATGTTATTTTACATTTTCTAGTCTTACAAAGACACTATAAAAGTATATATTGAGAAAAATAAATATTAAGTACCTTCCTGGTAAAAAAAAACCCCTGAAACTTCAAGATTTTTGAAAATATCTGGATTTTAAGGTGCCTTAAGACAAAAAAAGGGGCTAAAAACCAAAAATTGTGAAGTTGTGGCAAAATGTTCATATTACCACTAGTACTCCTTCATGAAAATCCCTTTTGTTATTTTCTGAACTGCATTAGATTCTGTTAGCAATCAATGTTTGACCATAAATGTGTTTCTAGTGGTTTTGGAAAATATAGTTTTCCATAATCTCTGACATGATTGTGTTATATTAAATTTTAACAGAAATGACAGATTAACAGTATATTATCAAATAATAATCATTAAACATTTCCAGATGAATTCAGACTCTCTTTCTCTCTCAGGATCTTCTCTTCTCTTTGCATTCACTTAAATTTACTTATTTCAAATGTTTGAAAGATGAGAAAATGTGAGAAGTATTCATTGTAATGATTTCTCTACATGGTTGCAGTGATGACAGGAGTGATTGCTCCAGCAGTACATTGATTCAACTAATTTACAGGATTCAGACTGTGTAATTAATGAGCAGTCAAATCTTGTAAATTAGTTCCTGTAATCATTGTATGGGTTGTGTTTTGTTGAAAAAATATGGGTCACGGTACCAAATGTTATGGTGAGAACATTTGACGGTTATTAACAAAAGACTACTATATTTTATGCTGGTATTTAAATTATATGGAAATTATAGAAAATTTAAATTTGGGAGATGGGTAGATGCATTTCGAAACAAAAATATTTTCTAAGTATTAGAAAGGCCATGAACATCCTAAACAAAAATGCATCTGAAAATTTACATTCCACAAGAAGTTATTGAAAAGTTTGCGTTGTTTGTGTTCACGCAGAGTTGAGTCACCTGAAAGTGCCAAACATAAGTGAATATTGTTGCATGTGTATGAAAAGGTGTCACTATAAGTCATAGGATAAAATGTACTCGTTCAATAACAACTTGTGGAGGCGGTGAAAGTCAATTTAAAAGGATAGGACAAAAATTGCAGTTATGAAATACCTTATAATACCAGGATTCGGATCGATAGCCAAGTCATGGAAGACAACAGCACACAAAATTTTTCACACTGCACTAATTTTGGACTTTTTTTGAAAGGCTACTGCCTGTATTTATTATTTTTCTTTAAAAACTTAACAAAATAATTTAGTTGACAATCAGATGGTATTTCCTTTTTTGTTGTTTGCTTAAACACAGCAGTATAAAAACAGAATCTCAATTTCTTTTCTATTTCTCTTTGGCCACTCTCCTTATGAACAGCACAACTTGACATATTTCAACACAGTTGGTTTGAACACTAGGCATTGACTTTATGCATCCAAAATTATACTACGATTCACATAGCTTACACACACAAAAAAAAGATACTGTATTATTTTTAATTCCACAAGGTGGACAAGTTCTGTTCTTTTGAAACGCACTCTGTTCTCTCTCACCTAGTTAGCTCAATGACAAATTTACAATTTTACACTTATTGATTTAAATTTACAGTACCTAAACAATCTTAGCAAACTCTGCAATCTCCCAGACCAGCTTCCAAGACTTTAATTAAATTTACAGTTATAATAAGAGCCACAAATTATACTTTAACCAAATCTACTATCTGAAAGTAAACAAACCAAGTAAATTATCCTCAAAACAGAATTTACACTGAGCACAAGCATTAATTAACATTACATAACCTATAGAACTATCCTGAATGAACCTACTTCACTTATAAAGAAACCTCACTAACTAACTTAAAAATTATCACTATTCATAATGTCATCAACATAATTCAGAAATTCAAACAATCTTCCTGCACTAGCTTGCTCATAAAAATCACATCACCCTGCACTGCAAATAATAGCTCAAGATACTTAATAACTCTATACTGTAAACAAAAGCTCAAAATACCAATTAACTAAATTTCCAAACTAAATATCATGTTCACTAACACTAACAACCAGAATTTAGAATTTACCTCCCTAGCACTACAGCAAATCATAAACAAATTAATTTAGTTACTTTAAATCACAAAACAAAACTTAAATTTAACACCTGCAGTGAATTACTGAGGTAGCGGTGAGGCAAATACTCTCAGTTCAGACACTACCCTGGGTTTTTGAGAACCAACACAGGAAGAAAATACCAGTCAGGCTGAAGGCGTGAAATTGGGTCGTGAATCCAATTTCAGCCTAGGCAAAGGGAAAGGAAAAAATCCTCAAGTGTGACACATCATCATCAGGTACAGAATTTCCTCAAACATGATCTCGCCCATTATTGAAGCAACGCCCGACCGACCCTCGCTGGCAGTACATATCTCCGTGAGCAGCGAAACTAGGGGGGGGGTTGAAAGCAAGTTTCCCCCAAAAACCACGTCCTCAAGGCTCCCCCTTTTCGAACCAATGCATGATCCCACCTTGATCAACCACGCCTGCAAGAGCCTGTCGTACTTCAACCCTAAATACTCCAGGCACATCTGGCCCAGAACTAACACAACTATATCCCAGGAAAAATCACTTATCTCTCTGTATTCCAAGAAATCCAAAATCACTATATCAACATATATCCCAGGAAAATTCACTTATCTCTCTCCACATATATCCCAGGAAAATTCACTTATCTCTATATCCACATATATATATCCCAGGAAAAATCACTTATCTATCCACATATATCCCAGGAAAAATCACTAGCAAGGAAACTCTTCTGTACCATGGCAATGTGCAGGTCCACTTCAGACAATAACACTGACCATTTACATAACCCACTAAATATTTTCACCTTATTGAAAATTAAAAGACTTGTTAGTAAAAACAAGAAAATTTAGGCCAAAGAAAAGAACAATTTATACTGGAACTGGTGAGCAAAAGTGTGTCTTCTCAACCCATGATGTTCATTCTTTTTGTGAAATACTAAACTTGAGAACCCAAATACCTCAACTTCTATTTTGCACATATCGCATCCTGGTGAAAATTCCCTACTCAGAGCCCTCTGCCCTAGGACAAGTTCCCGGCTTGCCCTAAGATCACCCCTTTCCAATGGGAGATTAACACTCATCTGGAGCATGTAAAATACTGGTCCTCAAATAACACACCTACCATCTTAATTTTCGACACTCAACACCCCAAGAATGTAAACAACACTTTAGGTTTCCAATTTCATCACACTATAATATGTTCCCAAAATCCCAATATGAATCATCCCATAATTTATCTTCACTCAAAAAAAAAAAATAACTCAACGCTGTAAAAGACTAGAGAGAAATGTTTACTATTATTTTATCACCCCCGACATCACAATAACACTGCTTTTCAATTATCACATGCCCAACTAAACTATTATCGATGCACCAAAATTTACTGTGCTCAAACATTAAACCAAATTTCTGGGTTACATTAAAATTTACTGGCCTGGGGAGTTGCTAAAATACCAGACATGACAACAATATGGGGACATCTGTCCCACATCCAGCTAACCTCAAAAAAAAAAAAATTTCTTTTTTTTTTTTTCTTGCAGAACTATAATTTTGATTTCACACTGCTGACCACTCGTTCAACAATTCCGCAGCGGTCACAACATAATACAAAAAAAAAATCAAGAAAGAATTTACCTTCTGGGCTGGGCAGGAACAACTCTTGTTTAAAAAAAAAAAAAATCTTCTCGTCACACCGTCCCTGTTGATTTTCTCTTCGCATCCAACAATGTCTTTCTCTCTCCCTTTGAACACAATGTGCCCTAGCACTTCACCCGAACACAGGGAAAAACAAAGGCATCCTGAAGCTGGTGATGATGGACCCTCTCAGAGGGAGTAATTCTCCCTTGTCTTTTTTTTTTCCGATGCATATGGCTCTCCCCGGTAGGAATTTGGTCGGCTGCATTGGACGGTGGACGGCATCTTCCTCCGAGGTTCCCCTTTCTTTTATCCATTAGCTCTCACGAGAATGCTTAGGAGTGCATCGGTGATCATCTTTCGCTGCGCCCTGGGGGGTCGTCCTACGGTGGTCCTGTCCTTTCTTCATAATTTCTTCCACCTCTTTGTATTTGGAAGAATCGGTGAACAATTCATCGCAAGCCCTGAGCTCCTTTTAATTTTTTCCATGTAACCAACCATGAACCTGACAAGTCCCCACGCTAGAAGACTGTCGCTACTAGGCTCCCTTAAGCTTTTTTTATTTTCTAGATGTCAAATCCATGGTGGTCAGCAAAGAGCAAAAAAAAAAAAAAACTTTTTTTTTCTCTGCGGGTCCTCCCCGCCAAAAAGGCGAGGAGAAAATCTCTGCCGTTCCCTCTTTCTCTGCCGGCCAGCAAGAGGACAAGAACAAAAGTGACTGAGACAAGCGTCCCAAAGTGTCAAAGTAGTCCCGCGTGTTGGAAAAAAAAAATGCTGGCCCCCGATTGGCTGACCTTTTCCCTAGTGTAACAGCAATTCTCTCCCACGCCTCAAGTGACCTCTGACCTTCACACGTAGGGACCAAACCTCTTGACCCTGAGGTCTAAAAATAGATTCTGTTGCTGAATTCCTTACCCAAAAGACGAAAAGATGTTGCACTTTTGGGCGACTTTTCATGACGTTGGGAAATGAGGAACGCAAAATGGCAAAATGAAGAATTCTTGTTTTGCAGAAAATCACTAATTTTAATTTTCTTTTTCTCTCGTTCCGTGATGTTACACTAAAATTAATTTTGATTCTCTGAGCTGCACACCTACTCGCCTTTTCCTATCGCGATAAAAGAACAGATAAAATAATTATTTTCAAAAGCCCAAAGTCAGTTAAATCAAATATTATTCTCTCTTTTTTTTTTTTTTTTTTTTTTCATTAACATGAAATTTTGTTTTTCTGGTTGTGATTAAGACAAGCGAATTTTGCGCACGAATTCCCCTGCCTTTCAACCAGGAATTTTCTTCTAACGTATGTCATGGGAGAAAATTTTTGCATTAATTAATCTCCGATAAACCAACAGAAAGATTGATCAGGTCTCTCTGAAATTCACCAGAGGTTAAAATTTTCGCCATGACAGTTGCATCTATTGACAACTTTTTCGTTAGTAAGATCTACCTTTTATTTTTAATTTATCCATTAAACAATCAGACAAAAAGGAAGTAGGAAGGCATATTTTTTTATTTATTTATTTATTTATTTATTTTTGTGGAAAGAGGGGGAGGGGAAGTAGACCACTTTTATAGCAATGATATGTCGCTAAATTGTGGCATCATGAACTAAGATTTTTTAAAGAAAAATACTCTGTTATTACATTTGTTAATTCACATTTTTTTTTCAGAAAGGTGCTTTTTTTAAATCATGTGAGAGAGAGAGACCTTACCTATGTGAAATATGCCACAAGCACTTTTCACTGAATGGTAAACTTATATGTTAAAAACGGCCATGATTAAACGTATTGTTATGCCCCGGGGCGCCAGACTATTTAATAAAAAAGCATTATGAATTTAGATGTGAGGTGTTGATTGACGACTTAGAGGTAAACAGAATTTTGAATAAATACTTGTGAGCTCTTTATCGCTGAAATCTTTTGTATTGGGGGAAAAAAGTTTAGCCAATCAAAACCAAGAAATTCTTCTGACGCTCATAAATTTTTTTATGCAACTTCAGGACTGGCACGAGACAACAGACATTTAATCAATTAAAATTAAATAAATAATGATCAATATGTCTATATACAGAGGATGAAGGAGGTTACAGGTTGAACAGACCTATGGTTTCACTAAATTTTAAGTAGAAGCATTTTGATTGTATGTCCTAGAAAAAAGTCCAGAAGTCCTGGAATTCTGTGATTGAAAAAGTGTATGAACCATGTTTAATGCATAGCAAACTAAGTGAAATGAGATTCCTGTTTCACAGCAGATAATTTGTCATTTTTTTTTTGTCAGTTTTCTGTTATAGAGTGCGATCAAAAAGTTCCGAGACTAGGTATGCAGCACGGCAACAGATGGCAGTACGCGGATGCATGCACAGCGGTTGAGGGCAGTGACCTTCATAAGTCATTGTGCTGAGTGGCGTTCTGTGAACATCGAGAGTTGTGCTACACGATATTTAGTGACCATGTGCAGAACACAGCTGCGATTTCGGTATGGACTGTAAACTAGAGTAGCAAACAAACATCTAATTCTGCGGCAAATCGGGAATGAAGACGCATGAAATGTTGCGGCTGGCTTATGGCAATGAGTTGTGTGAGGTGTTTTGAATGGCACTCGCGCTTCAAGAGTGGCAGAATGGCACTGGAAGACGACGAGAAGTCAGGGCAACCATCCATGAGCAACCCCCCAAAAAATGTGGACAAAATTGGGGAACTGGTGCATGAGGATCGTCGGAGAACCATTCATGACATTGCTACCATCATCAATGTGTCATACGAAACAGTGCAAGAAATTCTGACGTCGGTTTTGAACATGCACCGCATTGCTGCAAAGTTGGCGCCAAAGATTGTGAACCCTGAACAGAAGGCGCTCCGTGTCATACTCTGTCAAGGTCTCCGTCAGCAGGTGGTGAATGAACCAACGTTACTGTCGCAACTCATCACTGGGGACGAGACTTGGGTCTATGGTTACGACCCAGAGACTAAACAACAGTCATCGCTGTGTGGAAAAGCCCGGCATCTCCACGACCGAAAAAATGGCAACAGGTCTGGAGCGCAACTAAAAGCATGCTCATCATGTTCTTTGACATTGTTGGGGTTGTGCACCATGAATTCGTCTCCCAGGGCCAGACTGTCACCGCCTTTTTTTACTGCAATGTTCTACGGCGTCAAAAGGACGACATTCACCGCAAACGACCTGAAATGTGGTGCAGAGGTGATCTGCTCCATCACGACAGTGCAGCCGCTCTCAGAGTGTTACCAACACACTAGTTTTGCAGCAGCAACAGTATGACTACCCTTCATCACCCACTTTACTCGCTGGATTTGGCCCTCTGCGAGTTCTTTCTGTTCCTGAAACTTAAGGGTTGCCGTTTTGAAACCATGGACAAGATCCAGCGCAAATCGCAGACAGTGTTTGAATAAATTCGCGAACAGGACTTCCAGGGAGCATTCCAACAGGGGGGGGGGGTGCTGGCAGCGATGTATTGGTGCCCAAGGAGACTACTTTGAGGGAGATAAGTACTTTGTTGTATATCGGCCTAGTCTCGGAACGTTTTGATCGGACCTCATATTTTCTAAATTATCTGAGAGCAATACAATTACCTTACTTCTCATTTATGTCTAAAAATTACCTATATGTCAGCTAAGAGTACCAAGGTTTTCTTAATATTACATTCCAAAGTAGAAAAAGCTCAAAGTATGACTTCTGTCAAGTCAATTCCAAGTGGAATGAATACCTTCCGCTAATCAATTTCAAACCAACTTAGAATGAAACCACAGGAAGCTCAGGAGAGTGAATGAGTGAGAGCGGTGAAATGTTTTTTTCTTGCTTTTATAAAAAAAAAGCAGGTGCTAATAAAATGAGTTTTCCCCTACTGATTACTTATGGTTTAAAACCAATTCCTCTACTCCTCCCCCAAACAAAGGAATTTGGTTCCAACACTGATGTTCATCCATACTGTTAAACTGGTTAACTACTGAATCACAGAGCATCCACTTACTACCGATCTCTGTGAACTAGGATGGCAGAATTTCAGCTTGGTCTTTGACATTGCTGGTGGCAGTGCCTCTTGATTTGGAGTGGGTTCTGTTCCTGCAGTGCTGCACATGGCCCCCTATCTCTGTGCAGTTGCACTTCATATTGCTAAAATTGTTCTGTTTTTCTTTACTATACAGGTACCATAATCTGTAAGCTTACTATTTCTGAGAGCTGTTTAATTCTGAGGATCAGAATTAAACCTTAAAATTGACGTGTTGGAAGTGTTTGGTCCATTGGAGGTTACCATGATCTTTATGGTGAGTGGTTATTCCTCATGGTTTTTTCATTTATGAATTGCACGTAAACTATGCGCACTTTGCAAGAGGTTAATACCTTAAAAGTGCAAATATAATAATTAAAATTCTCAGTGCTATGATTAATTGCTAAAATTTATCTGGAGGTCATCCAGTCCTAATGAAAAATAGGGAAAGAAAAATAATAAATTAATGCATTTAAAATGCAAAAGTCACACTTGTTATTAATTTTGCTAGATCAAAAGTTGAGGTGAGGCAAACAATCGGTTTTATTTGCTTTTCTAAATCTGGGTATTTCTTTTCTTGAACTAAGCTCAGTTTTCTTTAGGATAACATTATGAAGTCTCCATTCTTAATTCTACATCACTATGGTTGCTGACCACATATCACTGTTTCTCAGTTGACCTCCAGGTTTTTGTTCAGCTAAAAATGCAAGTGACAATATTAATTTTAGCCTAACCTCCGAACAACAGTCATCTCCCAACAATGGTCCCTTTTTGCCAGTTCAAGAGGTGACAGTTATTCAGAGGTTTCACTGTATAATTAATGCATGATTTATTTGTTGCTTTGAAATTACTGTTTATTCATTAAATTTCTTTGAAGATAGGTCACATAACCAAATGGAAAAGAAAGAATGGTGGCCATGCATTGTTACCTTCACCAGTGATCATAATCACCCTGTTAATGTGCCATCTGCCTTACGATATCGGCCTGTGAGTGAAGAAACCAAACAGGCTATTACCGATCTCTTCTCAAGGGGACACACACCATCTTCAGCATACCACACATATTATGCATCAAAGCTTACAGAGCTCGGAACTGATTTTTTTGTATCTTCTAGTGATAGAGCAAGATTTCCTCTTAAATGTGATGTTGAGTACCTGTGGCGCAAAGAATTTAATAACAAATTTGGTGCTTCATCAGGAGAGAAAATGCTTGATAAATTGAATGAGGTTTTGATTCACCTCAATCAACAAGGGCATCAAGCTAAACTGTCAACAGTTAATGGCAAATATGCTGTTAGTCTGTGTACACCAGTTATGCAAAGAGTGCATTCCCTTGCCAGCACAAGTGAAATGCTATTTGTTGATGCAACTGGCAACGTGGATGTACAAAACCACAGACTGTTTTTTCTGGCAACATACTGTGGTGGTATTGGTGGCATGCCAGTTGCATGTATTGTGACAGATAGTCCAAAGTATGATGTTTTTGCAGAAGGCCTGCAAGTCATCGTGCACGATTTTGAAAATGTGTTTCAAAAACAGCCACATTTAATAATGACAGATGACTTGGGAGAGCGTAATGTGCTGAAGGAAATTTTCCCAGAATCAACCCTTCTGCTATGCATTTTTCATGTACTAAAAGCCTGTTGGAAGTGGCTAATTGGAAAAAACCATGGCATTTCTAAAGATACCAGACAAGAATTGTACTATAAATTTAAATCATTGGTGTATGCAAAATCAATTGAAGAATTCTTGTCTGCAGAAAAAGAATTGAATACTGTTACCCATGATTATCCACAGTTCATAAAATATGTGGAGAATATGATTCAAAGAAAAGAGTTATGGGCACATTGTCATCGAAGAGATATGTTAACTAGGGGCAACGATACCAATAATGCTGTTGAGGTGATGTTTCGTCTTTTTAAAGACATTCCCCTTGAACGTACTAAAGCCTTTAATTTAGTTCAGCTAATAGATTCTTTAACTACTGCTTTTGAGCATTATTACATACAAAGGTTATTAGACACTGTGCATAGTAGAGTGAGTGCTCGTTCACTAAAGGCATTATGTCCATCATCTAATATCACAGGAGAAATAAAACAAATTTCACCAGTTATTTTTGAAGTTCCTGGAACAACTCCAGGTAGAACATACCAAGTGGATATGGGCATTGGAATATGTGAATGCCAGAATGGTGTGAATGGTAGAATTTGCAAGCACCAAATGGCAGTTGTTGAACATTATTGTGTCAGCACTGAAAATACTATTAATGAACACCTAAAATGAAAGTTATTTTGGATTGCAAGTGGCCAAAATGCCCCAGAAAATTACTTTTTACCTTTGAGTGCTGATACATTATCATCACATGCCAACTCTGAGACAGCACCAGCAGAGCAGCAGCATCCCTTAATTGAAATCACAAATGCAAATAAGAAATGTAATAATTTAGAGGAAAGTCAAAATATGGAAGATGCTTTTAAATTCATTGATGAAATATGCAATACAATGAAGAAGGAAGTGTAAAATGACCCTCAAAATTTTGTTCCTGCAGTGAGTAGATTCAGAAAAAACTTTTTTGCTGCTGCCTCAACAACATCAAAGCTTTTGTCAGGTTTCTACACTGCATTTTTGCCATCTTCAGTGCATGCTCCATTAGCGAGTCAACCACGGACTACAAGAAATGGAAAAAAATCCCTGTGCAACCAACAGCAATTGCAAGGCGTGTTTCAAAATTTTCAGGAAAAAGAAAACTCAGTTCTGGAGGACCTCAGGCTGTGAAAAAGAGAGCAAAGGAACTAAAAGACCATGATTACACAGGAATGGGATACTTACCAAGCTATAAAACAAAGAGACCACATAATCTTACAGTTTGTGTTGATCAAAATGTATCTCTTGGTGGGTGTAGTAGTAAAAAATGTTTTAGGAATTTTGGTTTGTATAAAAAATTTCTCTTTCCATGTGTTTTATGCTGTTTTTATTAATCGATCATTTCCATACTGTGCATTTCCACATTTAAAAGAAAATGTTTTGCTTGTGTTTCTAATTGTAGTACATTTGTATTGGATGTGTTCGATATGTACTTAATGTATATACATACTTCGTGTTATATATATACACTGAAGAGCAATTGAATTAGAGACAGCTGGCGTTATGCCAATGTGGTGCTGTGGGCGGCCCTGTAAATGGAAACGACATGATGTATGCAGCGATCCGACAATATAATGAGTGATGCGAAGGGAATCGGTAAGAGTCGGACGCAGTATGAGTAAGACGAAGGATCTAAGCGCATTTTATCGTGGGCAAATTGTTGGGGCCCGACGAATGGGTCACTCCATCTTTGAAGTCGTGCATGCGCTGGGATTTTTTACGAGCCACTGTGTCACGGGTGCACCATGAGTACGTCGAATCTGGTAAAACCATCCCTGCAAGGGCCAACTGCATGTGGATAAGCAGGGTCATCGTCGGCTAGCTCGCATTGTAACAGCAGATAGACAGGCCACAGTGCAAGAAATCGCTCGGCAATTTAACGCTGGTGCACAAAACATGAAGTACGGTGCAAACCACATGAAGCGATGGATCCTTCTTGCCAGCAGGGTACTCTTCAAGCTGGTGGGGGTGGCATTCTCGTCTGAGGACTTAACGTGGACTGAAAGGGGACCCCTGGTACGTGTAACATCGTCCCTCACAGGTCAACGTTACCGGGATATCCTGGATGACCATTTGCTCCCGTTTGTGCATCTTCAACATCCCACTGGGGACCTCATTCTGCAACAAGACAATGCACTGTGCCATCGCTCCCGAATTGTATCCGAATGGTTGGATGAACACTCCACCAATGTGACCTCGCTTCCTTGGCCAGCTAGGTCACCTGACCTCAATCCCATCGAGCGCATCTGGGATGCCATCGAGAGAGATGTTCGAGGCTCTGACCCCCTCCATCAAATCTTCGTGAACTGTGGGAGCTTGTTCAGGGGTCGTGGATCTGTATGGCTTCCGGTGTCTTGTCGAGTCCATGCCAAGACGAATCGTCGCCGTCATCAGGGCGAAAGGTGGTGCTACAAGTTACTAGACAGGTATCTCTAATTCAATTGCTCTTCAGTGTATATCAGTGCTCTAATTAGAAATAAATCTACTGGCGCAGTGGACCACTATAATTTGAAAACCACTGGTCCACAAAAATGCCAACTGGTCCGTAACAAAGAATAAAAATTTTTTTAAAGACGCTTCCATTATATGTAGAAAATAATTTGATTTCAATGGAACTACTTCCAATATTTGTTTTTTAAATATATCATTAGCTTGCAGCTTAAAAAGACCATACAGCTAGGTAAACAAAATAGAAATTCATACCTTAACTTGTGACAAATTAGAAAAAAAAAAAGAAAAACTTACTGGCCATCTGGACCAATAAAATCAATAGTTCAGTGGACAGACAGAAGTTTTACTGGCCAATCGCCAGTAGACCACTGGGTAATTCAACCGCTGTATATTTATATAGGATGTGTCTGATAGGTACTGTTAAGGTATATATGTATTTGATGTAGTATAAATATATCTGGAATGTTTCATATGTACTTGAGGTAGTACACGTATATGCATTTGATGTAGTATATATGTATTGGATATAATATCCATGTATTTGATACAGGGTACATAGGAAAGTCCCTTTAGCCTGGAATAACTTTCGAACGGAGAGAGGTACAGTTATGCAAGTAAGATAACGGTATAGTAAAGCAACTACACCCGATCGAATGCAACCAATAGCAGTGCCCCTGTTGGCAAAATGCGGAAGTTAGCCATTGCAAATCAAAAACGAAAAGAGATAGAGCAAAATTTCTAAATTACAAAGTTGTGGAGCATTAATTAATTAGTACAAAACAACATTTGTTTCATGTGGATAAGATAAATTGTCGCTTAAATATCCTACAATGTCCGAAATCGATGCGCGACAATTCGAATCTGCATAATTCACATTTCGCAAATGTAGCCATGTGGAAATGCAGATTGTGACGTTGTACCATACCTACGATACAAAAACCAGTAGCAGGATGTACCCTGATCAAAAGTTGAGGTCTACGTACGCTGTGTGAGAATGGCGAGCTTGGATTTCTGGGATTACGTAAAAAATCAGGTGTATGCAACAGCGCCTACAAGTCTGCTGGATCTACGTCATCGTGTTACAGATGCTTGCAATAGGGTGCCACCTTCCATGCTGAGGAATGTACATGCAGAGTTACTTTCACAAGTACAAATGTGTCTCTAGTGGGCAATGGCGAACATACTCGACATTAACTTTTTATCACTGTGCGCCAGTTTGCCTTTTTTGTTTTGTCTGACTTCATGAAACTGTATTGACATAAGTACGCATTTATGCAATAAATTGTGTGTATTTGCTCATACCTATGCCTGTTCCCTTCAAACGTTCACAAAAAATCTCGTGCATCGATTTCGTACATTTTAGGGTATTCAGGCGACAATTTACCTTATCCGTGTGAAACAAATATCATTTTGTACTAATTAATTGATGCTCTACAACTTTGTAATAGGACATTTTGCTCTCTTTTCGTTTTTGATTTGCAATGGCTAACTTCCTTATTTCACCATTAGGGGCACTGCTATCAGTTGCATTCGATCGGGTGTAGTCGCTTTACTATACTGTTATCTCACTTGCATAACTGTACCTCTCTCCGTTCGCAAGTTATGGATATAATATATGTATTTGAGGTAATACACATATTTGATGTATGTATGTATTGGATATAATACCTATTTATTTGATGTAGTATATATGTATTGGATATAACATGTATTTGAGATAGTATATATATCCTTGATTTAGTATGAATATGTAGTACATGTATTAGATGCAGTATGTATGTCATCATCATTGTCAACCATTATCAATCCACTGCTGGACGAAGGTCTCCCCAAGTTTCCTCCACAACGGTCTGTCTTGTGCCAGTCTCCTCCATGTCACACCCGCATACTTTCGAATTTCATCCACCCATCTTCCATGTGGTCTTCTTCTGAGTCTTTTCCTGTCCCTTGGAATCCAATCTAAAATTTCGGCTGTCCATCGATGGTCTGTCCTTCTGGCAGTATGTCCAGCCCATTGCCATTTCAGGGATTTAACTCTGATCATGATGTCTTCCACTCTTGTCATTTTTCGGATCCACGTGTTCCTCTTCTTATCTCTCCTGGTTACACCAAGCATGCACCTCTCCATGCTTCTTTGAGTTGTCTGCAGCCTTTGTATGTCTCTTTTGGCTAAGGTCCACGTCTCTGCACCATACGTAAGCACAGGAAGGATGCATTGATCAAACACTTTTCTTTTAAGACATAATGGCATATTGCTCTTGAAAATTATGCTGTTTCTTCCAAAAGCTCTCCAGGCAAGTTTTGTACGCCGATTAATTTCTTCATCAATGTGACCCTCACTTGATATCTGCTGTCCAAGATAAACGTACGTGTCTGTTATCTCTAGCTTTTCTCCATCAATCGATAAATCTTCATTTCTTGTAAAAGCATTGTACATCACTTTTGTCTTCTGAAAGTTCATTTTTAATCCCACTTCTTTACTCTTGTCAGCAAGTTCCTGGATCATACTCTGTAGCTCTGATGGGGTAGTTGCAAAAATGACTATGTCATCAGCAAAACGAAGGTGGGTTAGATAATCTCCATTAATCTTTATCCCTTTGTTTTCCCAGTTCAGTGATTGAAAGACATTTTCCAATGTGGCATTAAAGAGCTTCGGAGATATGGTGTCACCTTGTCTCACTCCTTTTCCAATTTTTATGTGTGTTGTATTTTCAAACAGCTAAATCTTTGCACTTGAATTTTCATAGATGTTATTAATAATATTAATGTATGCATCTTCAATACCGCAGGATTTCAGAGCCATTGCAACTGCTGATGGTTTCACCAAAACAAAGGCTTTTTCATAATCGATAAAAGCCATGCACAATGGAAGTTCATATTCCCTCGCTCTTTCAATTAGTTCTCTCAGTACGTGGATATGATCTATTGTGCTGTAGCCACTCCTGAATCCAGCTTGTTCTCTCGGTTGAGCCATGTCCAGTGTCACCTTCAAGCGGTGTGAAAGAACTTTAGTGAAGATTTTATAAACCACTGATAGGAGGCTGATAGGTCTGTAGTTCCCGAGATCCTCAATGTCACCTTTTTTATGTAGCAAGATCATTGTAGCGTTGTTCCAATCCTCAGGAATTTTCCCTTCATTAAGGCATCGAGTGAAAATTTGGGCGAGTACTGTTTCGATTTCTCCACTTGCTTCTTGTACGATGTCTACAGTAATTCCATCTTCGCCTGGAGCTTTTCCCCGTTCATGTTCTTGATTGCATGTGCAACTTCTGCTGGAAGGGCTGGAAGAACTCTGGTACTGGTACCTTTCATGATGTCTGGAGTGCATGTATCATCCCTTTCATATAATTTGGAGTAGAAATCTTTCACTCTTGTCAAAATTTCGCCTCTATTTCTTGTTACAGAACCATCTTCTTTTCTCAGTGCCATAATCTGTTTTTTTCCCCTTACTGAGATGTCCCTTTGCTATCTTTAGGCTTTGGTTGTTTTCAATTGCTTTCCTTACTAGTTCACAGTTGAATTTCCTTACGTCTTCAGTGATACTTTTTCGTACTGTCTTGCATAGCTCTATATATTCCACTTTGGAAGTCACATCTTCTTTAGTTGTCCTTATCTCTCTTCTTTTTTGCATCAACATTTTGGTTTTTCCTGATAATTTGTTCACATGCAACTTGTTCTTAGACCCAGCTAATTTTGTTGCTGTTTCCATAAGAGCTTTGGTTACTTTTCTGTAAACTTCAGAAATATCCACTTCTTCCGATGTTAGGCCTTCTGAAGCAGAGAATCTGTTCTTCAGTTCCAACTTGAAAGGTATTATGGTGTTTTTTAAGGTTGGTTATGTCAATACATTTTGTTTGTCTTATGAGCTTGCTACGTTCGAGTTTAGTGTTGAGGTGCATCTTACATCTCACCGATTTATGGTCACTGCCTGTGTTGAACTTGTTTAGCACACTGCAGTCTTCTATGACGAATTTTTTGTTACACATAATAAAATCAATTTCACTTGTCGTCCCATTTAGATGTCTCCATGTCCATTTCCTGTGTGGCTTTTTCTTGAAAAAGGAGTTCAAGATGAAAAACCCTTCTGCCTCTGCAAACTCTGTATTGGATATGATATCCATGTATTTGATGTATTGGATATAATATCTGTATTTGATGTATTATGTATTGGTTACAATACATATGCGTTTGATGTAGTATATATGTATTTGATATATATGATATGTACTTAATGTATATATGTATTTGATGTCATATAGGGGTGGCACTGCTAATCGCATTCTTCACAAATAATTTGCGGAAAAAAATCATTTTGGTGTTGGAAAAAATATTGATTATGGTTTTTAATGATATTGCCTAATAAAACATTACCATAACACTTTATTTGTATGATTTTTATATTTCCAATGGGAGTGAAAAAAATGGCGACTTCAGATTAAATTTGGTAAAAAAGTATTTAATTTGGCGGAAACTTTACAAAAGCCAGAGCAACCACTGTTAATTATCTATATATTTTGGATGTGTCTGATATGTACTTAATGTGTATATATTTCATTTCATGTATCTTGAATGTGTTTCATATGTGCTTGGTGCAGTATATACACTATATCTTTTAGATGTATTTCATATGCACATAATGCAGTATGTACGCATTTGATCTTATATATGTGTATCTTATGTTGATAAATATCTTGGATGTATTTCATATGTACTTGATATAGTATACATACCTGCCAACATTGGCAAGAGCCTTGTGAATAGGAACTAGTATTATTGCAGGGCACACAGACGCTGTTTTACGAAATGACCCATCTCTTTGTGAAAAAGAAATGTGTCACAACAAGGACGATAATGAAACAAACTTAACACATGCGAAACACAAAGTTGATTCTACTGGTGAGGGCACTAAAGGTAGCTTTGTGCTATTAAAGTTCAGAGTTCGAAACTTCCACCAGTAACAGTCCGATGCATTCAGAATTCCACAACACTTCACAGAAATCCAAATCCAAAATTTGTAAAAAAACGCAATGCGTCAATTTTTACAAATTTTCAACTCTGTTACTCCCAGGTGGTGGATTTCCTGCTCCCGTATCAGCTTAAATGCAAAAATTTATGGGATGGGGAATATTTAACAACGCAGCAGAGCAGGATCATCAGTTTGGGGGGGGGGTCGCTTACATGAGAAATTTTTTCTTGGTCTGACTTCTGGTTTTGGAAAATTTCCCCCTCTTTTGAAGCTGAAATAAAAATATTTATACAGTACAATTTTATTTAACAATAATACTGGACAAAGGCAAGATCGCGAGAAAAATAAAGTACCATTGCGGAAAAAATCTTAACTCCGTCGACCTGCTGTTTTAGAAAGTTTTGTAAAAATGAAATTCCATCCTACGACGAACACCCCCCACCCACCCTATTTCTGTTCACGTTCACTTGTGCATCGATCTCATAAGGAACAAAATAACAACGAAAATGTCCAAATTCCTCAAATTCGCGGAAGAATCTTATGCCTGAAGATTACAGGGAAATTTCTACGGCGTCTGACTTCTGTTTTTGCAAATTGCTGCATACAGTTTCAAGCTGAAATACAAACATTTATGCAATATAATGATATTTAACAAGAATACTGGACACAAAGGCAGCACGGGAGAAAGAAAATTATGATTACCACCAAATTTTTTACTCTAACTACTGTTTTCAAAAGTTTTGAAACACCAATACTGCCCCCAGACTGAAGACGACGCTCCTCCCCCAAATTCTCTTCAGTTTGGCATTGATCTTGAGAATGATCTAAATGACAAAAAAGGCGGAATTCCGTGAATCTGCTTATGAATATCATGTATATCATAAAATTATAGAAAAAAGTAAAAGTGAAAATTTGTAGAATCCATAGTTTCGACAGTGAGTCCCGTAGTCAGACAACAAAATCTGTAGAAACAATGGACATTTCGTTGTAGTTAGCACGTATGTAGTATTTGCATATGTAGCATTATATTTCTTGGATGTATTTTGTATGTACATGAAGTAGTATATATACATTTGACGTAGTATATGTTTTGATGTAGAAATGATAGCAGAGAACCATTTTATGCTTGGATAATAAAACACCTTGAATCAGCACTCTAACTCTATTTCATATCTCATTGGTTATTTAAATAGGGCAGGATTCCAATAATGAAGCAAAAATTTTTATGCACTATTTATTACGGACTAAACTTTAGGAATAGTAAGATCTTTCGTTTGAAACGCCAGCCTTGTTCACACTAAAAGCAAGCACTCACGTGGTTGACATAATTTCTTTAGCTGTTGCCAGTAGAGATTTCCAAATTATCAGAATACTGAAGAGTGCATCCAAATTGCAAGAGAATTTCAATGCTTTCTCTGTAGCTTAATGAAAATTTATTGGAGAAGGGTTCAATTCTTTTGGAACAATTCCAAATTTTTTTGTTTCATTATTGGTTTCTTCATATTATGTGAAATGGCCTTCCTACCAATAGGGCAGGTTTTTTTAATAAATGCTATTTAACCATAGATTATTGGTAAATGTGATGCAAAAATGTGTTTACACCTAAGAAATTTAGGCTTTCAGGAATTAAAAATGTTACACTTCACTCAGCACTGAGTTCAGCTTTTTTTTCTTTTTTTAATTGATTACTCAGAACTAGTGTAACCAGAAGTCTCGATTTAAGCGGGACAGTCCTGCTTTTTAGCTCTATGTCCCACTGTCCCCCCTAATCCTTCATTGACCATGAAATGTCCCGCTTTTTGGAAACTGTTGACGAAGTCCATCCTCATGCAGTTGGCATCATCCACCCCCACCCCAAGTCATTTTTTGAGTCAGGAGAAGTGTCCCAATATTCTGCATACTTTTTTGAAAACCCAGGCTCAGATCTTTGATTAAACTTTGTCCACAGTCAAGCAGTAATCTTCAATCAAAACATTAAAGTGGTTGAAGGGCAAACTGTGTCAGCAGTAGATGTGAAGAAGACAATAGGTGACCTGAAACAAAATGTGTTATCAAAAAAAGAAAAAGTGTTTCTGCCCTATTCTGCTAGATCTTAAATGAAAAAGTTGCATTCTGATGGCTTGGTAGATGAACTGTCTATTTTAGAACAGTACATGAGTTTTATGACACATCTGCTCAATTTTTTGGATCAGTGGAATACTCATTTCAAAGACGAGCTGTTTTCAGTGGGCATCATTAAATGCTTCACCTACCTGGCCATATATTGAAAACTCAATGTACTATCTTTCACAGAAAAACTTTTTCAACATTAAATATGATACAGAATTGTATGACGAATGCATATATGTTACTAGCTATGCAAATGAGGATAAAATATCTCAATGGAACAATAAATTGCCAATGCAGCAGCATTGGGTTGAGATGTTCACACATTTCAAAAATAAGAACATTCAACATAAACATATGGCAAAACTTATTCAGTATGTGCTTTGTTTGCCAGGATCAAATTCACCTATGGAACAAATTTTCTCTCATGTTAATAAATTGTGGGCATCAGAAAAAACTCAACTGTCTATAAGCAACACTAAAAGCATTGTTGATTACAAAGGTTATTTTAAAGAAATCATGACAAGAATTTTTTTAATTTCTAAAAAATAAAAAGTTATTAAAACAAATTACATCCCATGAGAAATATGAGCAGAAGTCTGCTGCATAAAGGGTGTAATATATTATTAAAAAAGTATCCTCTGCTGAATGCCAAAAAATTCTAGTTTACTGTATTTATACAATTATATTATATATATTTTGTTAGTTAAAACACTCAAAGGCTACAATTGAATGTGCATGTACAGTTAAATGTGAAATAAATCAACCATCAAATTTCTGCATTGATATTTTATTTTAAAACTGTAAATAGTGTGCTGGTACTGCTTTAATTAAAATACAAAAAATATTGAAAAACATCTAATTTCTGTTTTAAAAAATGGGTGTCTACCTCAGCCAATTTTAACAATCCCATCCCAATGCACACTGGTTCATGAGAGGTAATTGCAGTTGATGTACATTGCTGGATTCAGGTAGGTCAGGTTAATCTTTTGCTAATTTAGAAAATTAATTTATCACTTACATTTCATAAAGCCACCAAATAATTTAATGAAAACTACCACATTTTTGAAGTAAAGCATATTTTTATTGAACCTAAATATGGAGAATTAGGTAATTATAAAAAAGAATCTCATTAAATATGGTTAACATTCACTTTAGAGAATCATTTTGAGACCCTGGGTTTTGGTGAATAATAACTATCATGGTTAATGGTTTGTCATGTGAGCTTGACTAACCATGTCGTACCTGTCCTACTTTTTGGTCCTGAAAAAATGGTCACATTACTCAGAACATATGTTCAGCATGTCTTCTGACATATAAATGAATACAAAAATCAATGTTCATTGTAAACTTTTGAGTGAGTCTGTGCCTCAAAATATCTGATTTCCATATAGCTGTTAATTTTATTCACCCCCTACCTCAATTCCATATGTTACAACTAATACTCAGCCCATAAAAAAATACAATTTCAGCATCTGCAATGCTACTTAATCAAATTTACTAGTATATCATTTGTAAATTTGCTAGTTCATAATAAACTATAATTTGCACTTTAAAGTATAAATTGTAATGTATTATGAAGGTGCTGCTAGTGATATCAGTCAGTTTTGTTGTTCTTGGAAGGAACAATGCTAATATGAATTTGAAAGAGGTTCAACTAAATTGCATGTAGGGTAATTTTAAAGCCAATTCAAGATACATAAGCAGGTCATACGAATATCAACTAAAGTAATTGTACAAAGCCAAATGTATATAGCATTTTTTTTTCTCTGACTGAAAACTAATTATTCCTGCAGAACTTTTTCTGATTAAAGAAAAGAAGCATACCCACAGTATTTCTATAGATTACGGCTACAATTCAGACCATTAAAAAGATGTTTGGAGTGAATTTTTTTATTTAAATCCACTTCAAAACACTTCTCCCAAATAGTCAATGTTGCCACAGGTGATATACACAGCTAGAGCAAAATGTTTTTCACAGTAGTACAAGTCTTCAAAGGCTTGGTCCCCTGACTTCTGTTGGGAAAACAAAAAGAAGGGGGAGGAGGTTGCATAATACACAAGTTTAAGATACATGAAATACACTAAAGTTGTAAACTGCCAAAATTTTTGTAATAACAGGTTTATGCTGAAGTGCAAAACAAAAAATTAAAAATATTAAACTGATATGAACAGACTTGTTCGATTAAGGTGACGCTGGATGTGCTTTGAAGAAATTTCAGCGGAAACTGAAATGCAATCCCACTTCTTAAGCCAACAAATGAAATCGTGCCTACATTTTAGTAAAACTTTTGCAGAGAAGAAATGGTTGGTTTGGAAAAAATATAAGGTAGCTAATTTTAATATTTTCTAAGGAACTGAGACCCGTGATCATGTCTTGAAACTGCATCAACTCAAATAAGTTCCTCAGTAAAATGCTGAATACAAATCATACCATTGTGATTTGGTATCAAGTTATCTCTGTCGAGAGCAGTAATCCATTTTTCTTGCAGGTCAGGATCCTTGAGAAATTTGAACATTGTGACTATCCATCTTTTCTGACTTGTAATTTGCATGGCAGCACATCAGCAGTATCTGTGAGAAATGTAGCACATCATTAAAGAAATAATGCTAGGATGAAAAGTTTTACAGTAGAATCCTGTTTATCTATTTTTCACATGTAAAATTTGTATCTGGTTCAAAAGTTCTCAACTGCTCTTAATGATAAATTTAATTTATTACACATTAATCAAGAATTAGTTTTCTCCTTAGTTATACATTCAAAATTCAAATAATGCAAATTCTGTTTACTAAACTTTCTTTTCACCCTTTCCCAGAAATTCCAATCTCCCCACATCCTCTGCCTTTCCTGTCATCCACCTGGTTTATGCATCACTTTGCAGAATGCACCCATTCCTCCTGAGCTCACCATTGGTCATATCAGGTGTTACCTCCCCTATGTACCTGCTCTTGCTTAACATATAGATCTTTGTATGCATTCCCTTTCCAGATGAATCTACACCCCACGAACATATCACTTCAAGATTCAACTGGAATGCTATAATTTCAATGGAAGACTAGTGCTTCCAAGGTTGCTTTAGCAGAAACATGGATTTGGCAACTTTCATAATAATTTGTACCTCTAGAAGAAATTGAGAACACAAAGTGCAATCAGAATGTTTCCAGTAAAGATGATTCTCAGGTAAGTGCATCAGCAGCCAACTTTGCTGTGCATTTAAATCATTAGGTCTTCCTTTATAGACATAAAACTAATCAGAAAAAAATGCATGTTCTCAATAGCCTTATTTCAACTTAAAAATAAACAGCAAAAATTGATTTTTTTTAAAACTACATAAAACATACATATCTCGTGTAAAAATAATCATAAATGAATTAATGCTGTGTACATACTGCATATGTACTACATACAAGCACGGTAAATCTATGCAGACTGAATGAAATCAATCTTTTTTTTTTTTTTTCTTTAACCTTATAATAACCATGACCCCAAAATCTTGTATCCTAAATATCATATAGCCCAAAACTGTCTGTTGGTTCACTTCTTTGTTTAGTAACAACAATAGTGACTGAGGGTGATACCTGCTAATCCCCTACAGGTCGTGCAAATTTGAAAAGCAGAAAAGGGCAGGAAATCTGACTCATTCTAGACAGGCATTTCGAGCGGCTATGGTCCTTTGTATATACAGGTGTTTTGGGCATTAAAGTGTTCAAGCAGGAAAAAAAAAACCTGATAATTGCAAGTATTAGTACACTAGAACATAAAAAAAATACTACCTACATCTTATGAAATACCTAGTATAACAATGCTAATGGCTACACCATGTGTTGCAACAAAATAATGTTCTGCCTTCTAGGGACAGAAAAGTTCCATGTTTTGTTTATATGGTTTTCCAATGATATGTTAATTTTACTTGGTTCTTTAAAAACTGTATAGACAGAGTTTCACTGTATATATATCTCCACTTACAATAAGCAGAAATAACTACAGCAGGAGACAAAATAGTTAAAATAAAAAACAAAAGCAAACAGAAAATAATGGAGTGCAGAACATTTTGAAAATGCTGAGCTTTGGCTTTATCAAGGACCAGCAAAACTCAGCATTTACTCATTTCCACAAAGACCTAGTTGAGCATGGGTTTCTACTATGTCATAAATACAGGTAGGTACAAGTCACCAAAAACCATAACTGCCCACATAGGCTCTGAAACTTAAATATTAAGCAAAATTTTTAACTTTGCATTACATCTATGACATATCTAGCCCAACACATAACTCCTCATTGTTCACAAAAACAGAAAAACTTCAATACAGAGCCCAAAAGTATTGCAAGATAGGTGTAGAATTTAGACCAATGAAACAAAAAACAAAACCTGGGAAAAGGCTGCGAAAGAACAAAAACTATTTATTTATTTTTTTAGATGTACAGAGCAATGTAAAATTGCCCAACTTGGAAGACTAAAAAAATAGTAAAATAAAACTCATGACGCACTTCCAAATCACAAAACAGTTACAATTTTAAATTACTTTTCCCTTTCTTTAATTTTATGTTCAAAGAATGATTTTATAGATTTACCTAACTTATAGCCAATGTTTCCAGTGAAGGGAGAAAGCCAGTGTCAACACAAACACCACATTCAGGACTTGAACCCAGCCCACTCGGGTGAACGATCACAAGCTAGTGTTTAGACCACTAGAGCAGTGTTCTGTATTGCTGGCCCAAGGAATACATAATCTTCAATGCCTAATATATACACTCTTTGCGAAAAAAAGAAATGAAGCACCCTCAGAAAATTGTTCAATCCTGTTGAAGCTCCACATGTAAGTACTCACGGCCAAATATGAAAATGATTAAAAAATAGCAACCAAACATTTAAATAGTAGCCCACCATAGCGCAAGGGAACAATGCATCGAAAAGGGTATATCAAAGCTCGCATGCAGAGGCAGCTGTAACAGCAGATTGTAGTTACATTAACCTCCAATGACTGTGAGGATGCCTCGACTTCAGATCCATGCATGACATGAGCGAGTTTGAGAGAGGATGTATAATTGGGCTGGGAGACACTGGTTAGTTAAGTGGCAGTATCGCCAAGCGTTTGGGTCAGAGCAATGCAGCAATTGGATGATGTTGACTTCAATGGGTCGAGGAGGACACAACCCAGTGGACAGATTGGGCGATTGTAATGAGTTACTTGAACAGAAATGAAATCCTTGCTCTCAACCATTTGTGGCATCACCTACAGGTATGGAAGTGGTTATGCAGACTGTTGCTAGAAGACTTGCAGCACAGTGACAACATTTAAAGAGGCCACTGCTGCCTACCACTGACCAGTATATACATGTCTGATGACTAACAAGCCAGCACATGGATCCTGCCTTTACTGTCAAACAGCGCATGGCTCACACACTTGCATGTGTGTGTAAGGGGGGCTATCTGGGGAGCCATTTTTTACAACAGCCTGACATTCTTGGTAGTCCTTCATGCCAGCCTTACACAGCTCAACCGTGCGTACATGATCTATTGTGTTGCCATTCCTGTTGCAGCATCACCGAGCAATTTTGAACAGGATAACGCCTCATGATAATGAACACAGCAATCGGACATCACTGAATTAGGTGCATTTCACCAGCCCCCCCACCACGGAATTTTTTAATTTTTCAGACACCATTCGTTTGTACCACGTATGAACCGGAATGAACTCGGTTTTTTTCGTTTGAACCGCAAAAGTTTTGGAGATATTTAAAAAACAAAGTGGGGGGCTGGTGAAACGATAGCCCCCCCACCATGGAATTTTTAAATTTTTTTTGCACCATTCGTTTGTACCACGTATGAACCGGAATGAACTCAATTTTTTTCGTTTGAACCGCAATAGTTTTTGAGTTATTTAAAAAACAAAGTGGGGGCTGGTGAAATGGTACCCCCAAAAAATAGATATTTCAAATTTCAGCATAGCCATTCGTTAATAAATCGTATGAACCGGAATGAACTCCATTTTCATCGTTTGAACCACAATAGTTTTTGAGATATTTAACAAATAATATTGAGAATTTGCATATAATTATAGGAGGCCGACCATTTCACCAGCTCCCCCACCATGGAAATTCAAAATTTCGAAATAGCCATTCGTTAGTAAATCGTATGAACCGGAATGAACTCCATTTCTATCGTTTGAACCGCAATAGTTTTTGAGATATTTAACAAATAATATTCAGAATTTGCATATATACAGAAAGACCGACCATTTCACCAGCCCCCCACCATGGAAATTCAAAATTTCAAAATAGGCATTCGTTAGCAAATCGTGTGAACTGAAAAGAACTCCATTTTCATCGTTTGAACCGCAATAGTTTTTGAGATATTTAAAAAATAATGTTACAGGCCTATCATTTCACCCCCCTCATCATGGAAATTCAAAATTCCGAAATAGCCATTCGTTAGTAAATCGTATGAACAGGAATGAACTCCAGTTTTATCGTTTGAACCGCAATAGTTTTTGAAATATTTAATAAATAATAGAATTTACATATACGCACAGAGACCGACCATTTCACCAGCCCCCCACCCCCATGGAAATTCAAAATTTCAAAATAGCCATTCGTTAGCAAATCGTATGAACCGAAAAGAACTCCATTTTCATCGTTTGAACCGCAATAGTTTTTGAGATATTTAAAAAATAATGTTACAGGCCTATCATTTCACCCCCCCCTCATCATGGAAATTCAAAATTCCGAAATAGCCATTCGTTAGTAAATCGTATGAACAGGAATGAACTCAATTTTTATCGTTTGAACCGCAATAGTTTTTGAGATATTTAAAAAATAATATTGCGAATTTGCATATATACAGAGAGACCGACCATTTCACCAGCCCCCCCACCATGGAAATTCAAAATTTCAAAATAGCCATTCGTTAGCAAATCGTATGAACCGAAAAGAACTCCATTTTCATCGTTTGAACCGCAATAATTTTTGAGATATTTAAAAAAGAATGTTACAGGCCATTATTTCATCCCCCTCCCCCCTCATCATAAAAATTTGAAATTCCGAAATAGCCATTCGTTAGTAAATCGTATGAACAGAAATGAACTCCATTTTTATCGTTTGAACCACAATAGTTTTTGAGATATTTAAAATATAATATTGCGAATTTGCATATATACAGAGAGACCGACCTTTTCACCAGCCCCCCACCATGAAAATTCAAAATTTCAAAATAGCCATTCGTTAGCAAATCGTATGAACCGAAAAGAACTCCATTTTCATCGTTTGAACCGCAATAATTTTTGAGATATTTAAAAAAGAATGTTACAGGCCATTTCATCCCCCTCCCCCTCATCATGGAAATTTAAAATTCCGAAATAGCCATTCGTTAGTAAATCGTATGAACTGAAAAGAACTCCATTTTCATGGTTTGAACCGCAATAATTTTTGAGATATTTAAAAAGAATGTTACAGACCATTTCATCCCCCTCCCCCTCATCATGGAAATTTGAAATTCCGAAATAGCCATTCGTTAGTAAATCGTATGAACAGGAATGAACTCCATTTTTATCGTTTGAACCGCAATAGTTTTTGAGATATTTAAAAAATAATATTGCGAATTTGCATATATACAGAGAGACCGACCATTTCACCAGCCCCCCACCATGGAAATTCAAAATTTCAAAATAGCCATTCGTTAGCAAATCGTATGAACCGAAAAGAACTCCATTTTCATCGTTTGAACCGCAATAGTTTTTGAGATATTTAAAAAAGAATGTCACAGGCCTACACCATTACCCCCCTTCATCATGGAAATTCAAAATTCGGAAATAGCCATTCGTTAGTAAATCGTATGAACAGGAATGAACTCCATTTTTATCGTTTGAACCGCAATAGTTTTTGAAATATTTAAAAAATAATATTGAGAATTTGCATATATACAGAAAGACCGACCATTTCACCAGCCCCCCCCCCCCCCCCCCATGGAAATCCAAAATTTCAAAATAGGCATTCGTTAGCAAATCCTATGAACTGAAAAGAACTCCATTTTCATCGTTTGAACCGCAATAGTTTTTGAGATATTTAAAAAAGAATGTTACAGGCCTACCATTTCACACCCCCTCATCATGGAAATTCAGAATTCCGACATAGCCAATCGTTAGTAACTCGTATGAACAGGAATGAACTCCATTTTTATCGTTTGAACCGCAATAGTTTTTGAAATATTTAAAAAATAATATTGAGAATTTGCATATATACAGAGAGACCGACCATTTTACCAGCCCCCCCCCCTCATCATGGAAATTCAGAATTCCGACATAGCCATTCGTTAGTAACTCGTATGAACAGGAATGAACTCCATTTTTATCGTTTGAACCGCAATAGTTTTTGAAATATTTAAAAAATAATATTGAGAATTTGCATATATACAGAGAGACCGACCATTTTACCAGCCCCCCCCCCCCCACCATGGAAATTCAAAATTTCAAAATAGCCATTCGTTAGCAAATCGTATGAACCGAGGGGAAATCCATTTTCATCGTTTGAACTGCAACAGTTTTTGAGAAAAAAATAACAATATTGAGAACTTATGTATATATATATTCCAGACCGACCATCACCCCCCCCTCTCACCATGTAAATTCATTAAATATTTCAAGATAGTCATTCTTTAGTAAATGGTGTGAACCGGAATAAACGCCATTTTCATAGTTTGAATAGCAATAGTTTTGGAGATGTTTAAAAGAATGTTAGTAGCCCACGATTTCACCTGCCTCTTCCCCCGCCCACCCCACCCTGGACATTTCCCATTACAGGATAGCTATTCGTTAGCATGGTGTGAATCAGAAAGACCTCCTTCTTCATCGTTCGAATCTTGATAGTTTTTGAGATATTTGTAATAAGGGTAATGGAGAATAATGAAGAAGTAATTTGTTTTGCACAAAGTCTTTCATTCGTTCCTGACATTAGCTGAAAGAAATCCCCGTTTCTAGCTTTGAACCCCAGCAGTTGAAAAGACATTCCAAAAACAACGTGACGTTGCTTTATTAGGTATCGAGGACTAGTACACAGGAGAACGGAAAATAAATAGCATGATAAAACAATAAGAATAACGGTACTGGACGAGCAGCATAAAGCAGTCTGTAAAAGCCAATCAGGACATACAAAGATAAACGAAGCTGAACGAGCAGCACAAGGCAATCTGTGATAAGCGAAGCACACTGGAACAGTCACTGAGCAGAAGGAACGACGGACATGGAGATGGAGAATACATCGAACTGGAGGCTGCTTTTCATGCTCCGGGGCGCAGCATGAAAAGCAGAAAACGAGGTGCAACAGATAACACTTGCAAAGATGGCATGGTGTAGGTAACAGTATGGGACAATCAATTAGCATGAGGCAAAGCAATAACGGTAAGTATCTGACGAGATGAGTCACACTGGATGAGCAAGTAACGTAGCACAACAGTAGAAGGTATGCTGAGGCACATGGCATGACATAAGACAAATACTCGACGAGACAGGAAAAACACCTGAAAAAACTAACTGGGTGCGAACAGCAACATAGGGCAATCCAGGACAGTGACGAAAGGTATAAGAGAAGAATCGCGCATAACAATGCACACAGGAAGAAGCTCTGTGAACAAAACAATGTGACGGGTTCACGGAAGTAGGCACCGGGCGGATGTTTGAAAGAACCGAGATGTGGAGAAAACATGGCGGTACATAGGATACAACGGAAAGAAAAAGGTTGGGTACAACGCATACCAGAAACATGCAAAGGAGTAAGACGGAACAGCAGCAAGGCAAAGACGGCAGGAAGCGAAACATCATGCAAGTGCAGACAGAAACTAATCGGTCAGAACCAGATCAATGAGGCGATTTTGAGTATCACCAAGGTAGCAATTAAGAAAACTTTAATAACGAAATATCTCAGGGGTAAGATCTCGTGAGGTCAACGAAAACTTGGAGGAAGCAGCGAATATCCCCGATCATATTCGAGTAATCAGCTGGATCATGGGAGTCAAGAAGGGGATCCAAACCAGCGTCACAAGAAGAGGCAAAGAACAAGGGTTGGCAGAATCTGGGAAGAGAATCTTCGAATACCCAGGGACAGCTTGGAGGCGAGCGACAATTGCAGTGGAAACGGAGGGAGTACTAATAAGGTCGGCGTAAGCAGCAACAGTAGAATTAGGAGCGGAACCTGAAGAACGATGAAGAGAAGGCTGAGCGACCGCGGTTCGCTTAGTACGAGTCTCTCGATTAGAGCGACGACGGCACTTCTTATTAGAAGCAATACCAACAGGGACGTGGTGAAGGAGTAACCGACAGCAAGTGAGAAGTCTGACAAGGAAGATCTGGATCATGTGCGCATAACGCAAGCAAAGAGGCAACTGATGGGGCAACAGGAGCTGGTGAAGGTAAGGCTTCACACAAATCCAGAAGAGTAGCTGTGCTGGAAAGCGGGGACCGATCACGGGACCAGAAATCGAAAGGAAGGCAACAATACTAGAGGCATCAGAAGAGCTCGGAGAAGGTGAAACGGGCGGAGAGCACACCGGAGTACTGGAACGGCTGAAGAAAGGATGAGCGTCTGAGGGTGGCGAAGCTGACGTACACAGCGAAGATGATGGAGCAGAGAATCCCGGGGTTGGGATTGACGAGGTGACGTGCGAAAACAAAGAAGGCAGCACCTGAACAGGCGGAGAAAGGTTGGCAACGGGATGTGACAAAGCACAGACAACAGACGACGAAGAAGAAAGCAAGACAGACGAAGGCACCGAAGCAGGAGCAGTAGATCCAGATGTATCCACAAGAGGCAACGCTAGTGGAGAAGGAAAAAGACCTGCAGAGGAAGGCAACGACAATCGAGATGGAGACTAAGAAGGTGGAAGCGAAACAAGCGCAGGCGTGGTGACCGGAAGTGAAGAAGGGGGTTCTGTGATGGGCACTTGAGCAGCCGTTGAGGAAGAACAAGAAGAGGTGAGCGGACACTGCAAGCGATGATGACCAGGCGTTTTACATGAGAAGCAATGATACGCAGTGAACACGTTTATAAGGACGTTGTGATGAACACAGAGCACCTGGAAAACAGTGGGGCAGGAAGTAATGGAGTCCATATCAGGGAAGAGAATTAAGGCTTGGCGTCGGAAGCCTAAATAAGGACGATCACCTTGATCGGCGGGGAGCGTGCGAATAACACAAACAATGCGCCCACACCGAGAAAGAAATGCATGTAAAACCGTCGTCGGGGCTGACGTTCGCAAACGGAGGACTTTGCTATGACATTTGTTACAGTTCAAACTGTGGTTACGAAGATACTGCAATATCGGAAAGTATGTTTACAATTAATCCCGCTGATGCTGACTGACCACCATAAGGAAGAATGTATGGGTTGGAGTTTGAACCACTTGCTGCGTTACAAAGCAGAGGGTGATGCATTTATATCGCGCATAGTGGCAGGTGACGAATCGCGGTGCCACGGCTTTGAGCCATCCAGCAAACCAGCGAGCATGCAATGGAAACATCCCGGATCACCAAAACACATAAAATTCAAGTCACAGGACTCCGTCGGGGAGGTTATGCTGAAGGGCTTTTGTTGGTGGACTTTAAAGAGCCTCACGTGAACAGCAATGCCAACCACTACATCGACACAGTGGACAAGCTGCATAAAGCAATCAAGAATGGGTGACCTGGCATGCTTTCGCGTGGTGTGATTCTGTTGCACACATTATGCAGGATGCGTTAGCACGGAAAGGGTGAGAGGTTCTGCACCACCCAGCCTATAGCCCGGATCTGTCAACATGTGACTTTCATGTTGACATATCCAAATGATTCAAGGAGAAACTAAAGTTCCTTTTTCCAGACGGTATGCGTCGTCTTTCCCAGCGATGGGATGCGTCGTCTTCCCAAGCAATGGGATGCGTGTTAATTCTGCCACACCTGCGGATGTAACTTTTCGTTCGTTTATATATATATATATATCATCATCATCATCATCATTGTCAACCATTATCAATCCACTGCTGGACGAAGGTCTCCCCAAGTTTCCTCCACAACGGTCTGTCTTGTGCCAGTCTCCTCCATGTCACTCCCGCATATTTACGAATTTCATCCACCCATCTCCCATGTGGTCTTTTTCTGGGTCTTTTCCTGTCCCTTGGAATCCAATCTAAAATTTCGGCTGTCCATCTATGGTCTGTCCTTCTGGCAGTATGTCCAGCCCATTGCCATTTCAGGGATTTAACTCTGATCATGATGTCTTCCACTCTCGTCATTTTTCGGATCCACGAGTTCCTCTTCTTATCTCTCCTGGTTATACCAAGCATGCACCTCTCCATGATTTTTTGAGTTGTCTGCAGCCTTTGTATGTCTCTTTTAGTTAAGGTCCACGTCTCTGCACCATACGTAAGCACTGGAAGGATGCATTGATCAAACACTTTTCTTTTAAGACATAATGGCATATTGCTCTTGAAAATTATGCTGTTTCTTCCAAAAGCTCTCCAGGCAAGTTTTGTACGCCGATTAATTTCTTCATCAATGTGACCCTCACTTGATATCTGCTGTCCAAGATAAACATATGTATCTGTTATCTCCAGTTTTTCTCCATCAATCGATAAATCTTCATTTCTTGTAAAAGCATTGAACATCACCTTTGTCTTCTGAAAGTTCATTTTTAATCCCACTTCTTTACTCTTGTCAGCAAGTTCCTGGATCATACTCTGCAGCTCTGATGGGGTAGTTGCAAAAATGACTACGTCATCAGCAAAACGAAGGTGGGTTAGATAATCTCCATTAATCTTTATCCCTTTGTTTTCCCAGTTCAGTGATTGAAAGACATTTTCCAATGTGGCATTAAAGAGCTTCGGAGATATGGTGTCATATATATATATATATATATATATATATATATATATATATATATATATATATGTGTGTGTGTGGAATGTAAGGTCCGGTGATGCGTAACATCACAGCCTCTCCTTGACAAATGTCAACCCCGCCTTCTCGTGGTGCATCCTGTTCCCACTAAAGGGGCTTTGACGACCGCCAATAGCGGTATAACTATACCATCGGGATTAGAGGAAATGCTATCCCACACTCACCAACCCGCTTGGCCAGCGTGGTGAGTTATGGCCAAACCCCTCCAAAATGACTCTACAACTTAAATCTTGGCCCTCAGTCTCCGGCAGCTCGAATGTACCTGGCCAAGGCAGCGGCCAGTGCGACATGAAGGCAGAGGGTGCTAAGAATCCTTGGAGGACCGGACTAGGCTGCCATCTGATGCTGACCTTGGCTACTTACAATGGATGCTCCCTATCTCCTGATTCAAGGCTTCTTGAATTGGAAGAGGAACTACAAAGGATCAAGTGGGACATCGTCGGGCTAAGTGAGGTAAGGAGAAAAGGAGAAGATCTCATTGAACGGAAAAATGGACATCTCCTCTACTATCGTGGGACACATACTGGCAGAACTAGTGGTGTTGGATTTATAATAAACAAGAAACTGAAGGATAAAGTTGTAGAAGTTGAAAGTGCCTCTGACAGAACTGCGCGACTCGTTATCCAACTCTTGAGAAGATACAAGGCTCAGATTATTCAAACTTATGCACCCACCACAAGTCATCCTGAAGAAGAAATTGAAGAATTTTATGAGGAAATTTGTCATCTAAATAATAAAGGTAAGCACCACTTGAAGATAATTATGGGAGATTTCAATGCAAAAATAGGGCAATGGCAACAGAATGAAACTTCAGGAGGTAAATTCGCTCACGGCAACAGAAACCAGCGTGAAAATACTCTCGTTGAGTTTGCAGAGGCAGAAGGGTTTCTCATCTTGAACTCATTTTTCAAGAAAAAGCCACACGGGAAATGGACATGGAGACATCCAAATGGGATAACAAGTGAAATTGATTTTATTATGTGTAACAAAAAATTCGTCAACGAAGACTGCAGTGTGCTGAACAAGTTCAACACAGGTAGTGACCATAGATTGGTGAGATGTAAGATCCACCTCAACTCTAAACTCGAACGTGGCAAGCTCATAAGACAAACATAATGTATTGACATAACCAACCTTAAAAAGCACCATAATACCTTTAAGTTGGAACTGAAGAACAGATTCTCTGCTTTAGAACGCCTAACATCGGAAGAAGTGGATATTTCTGAAGTTAACAGAAAAGTAACCAAAACTCTTATGGAAACACCAACAAAATGAGCTGGGTCTAAGAACAAGTTGCATGTGAACAAATTATCAGGAAAAACCAAAATGCTGATGCAAAAAAGAAGAGAGATGAGGACAACTAAAGAAGATGTGACTTCCAAAGTGGAATATATAGAGCTATGCAAGACAGTACAAAAAATTATCACTAAAGACGTAAGGAAATTCAACTGCGAACTAGTGAGGAAAGCAATTGAAAACAACCAAAGCCTAAAGATAGCAAAGCGACCCCTCAGTAAGGGAAGAAAACAGATTATGGCACTGAGAAAAGAAGATGGTTCTGTAACAAGAAATAGAGGCGAAATTTTGACAAGAGTGAAAGATTTCTATTCCAAATTATATAAAAGGGATGATACATGTTCTCCAGACATCATGAAAGGTACCAGTACCAGAGTTCTTCCAGTCCTCCCAGCATAAGATGCGCATGCAATCAAGAACATGAAGCGGGGGAAAGCTCCAGGAGAAGATGGAATTACTGTAGACACCATACAAGAAGCAAGTGGAGAAATCGAAACAGTACTCGCCCAAATTTTCACTCGATGCCTTAATGAAGGGAAGATTCCTGAGGATTGGAACAACGCTACAATGATCCTGCTACATAAAAAAGGTGACATTGAGGATCTCAGGAACTACAGACCTATCAGCCTCCTATCAGTGGTTTATAAAATCTTCACTAAAGTTCTTTCACACCGCTTAAAGGTAACACTGAACATGGCTCAACCGAGAGAACAAGCTGGATTCAGGAGTGGCTACAGCACAATAGATCATATGCACGTACTGAGAGAACTAATTGAAAGAGCGAAAGAATATGAACTTCCATTGTGCATGGCTTTTATCGATTATGAAAAAGCCTTTGATTCGGTGAAACCATCAGCAGTTACAATGGCTCTGAAATCCTGCGGTATTGAAGATGCATACATTAATATTATTAATAACATCTATGAAAATGCAAGTGCAAATTTTCGGCTGTTTGAAAATACAACACACACAAAAATTGGAAAGGGAGTGAGACAAGGTGACACCATATCTCCGAAGCTCTTTATTGCCACATTGGAAAAGGTCTTTCAATACTGAACTGGGAAAACAAAGGGATAAAGATTAATGGAGATTATCTAACCCACCTTCGTTTTGCTGATAACGTAGTTATTTTTGCAACTACCCCATCAGAGCTGCAGAGTATGATCCAGGAACTTGCTGACAAGAGTAAAGAAGTGGGATTAAAAATGAACTTCCAGAAGAGAAAAGTGATGTACAATGCTTTTACAAGAAATGAAGATTTATCGATTGATGGAGATAAGCTGGAGATAACAGGCACGTACGTTTATCTTGGACAGCAGATATCAAGTGAGGGTCACATTGATGAAGAAATTAATCGGCGTACAAAACTTGCCTGGAGAGCTTTTTGAAGAAACATCATAATTTTTAAGAGCAATATGCCATTATGTCTTAAAAGAAAAGTGTTTGATCAATGCATCCTTCCAGTGCTTACGTATGGTGCAGAGACGTGGACCTTAACTAAAAGAGACATACAAAGGCTGCAGACAACTCAAAGCAGCATGGACACGTGCATGCTTGGTGTAACCAGGAGAGATAAGAAGAGGAACTCGTGAATCCGAAAAATGACGAGAGTGGAAGACACCATGATCAGAGAAAATCCCTGAAATGACAATGGGCTGGACATACTGCCAGAAGGACAGACCATCGATGGACAGCCGAAATTTTGTATTGGATTCCAAGGGACAGGAAAAGACCCAGAAGAAGACCACATGGAGATGGGTGGATGAAATTCGAAAGTATGCGGGAGTGACATGGAGGAGACTGGCACAAGACAGACCGTTGTGGAGAAAATTTGGGGAGACTTTCGTCCAGCAGTGGATTGATAATGGTTTACAATGATATATATATATATCATCATCTTTGAATCCACTACTGGATGAAGGTCTCCCCAAGTTTCTCCCACAATTGTCTGTCTTGAGCGTGTCTCCTCGATGACACACCTCTATGCTTTCGAATTTCATGCATCATTCTATCATAGGGTCTTCTTCTGGGTCTTTTCCTGTCCCTCGAAATTCATTCTAAAATTTCGGTTTTCCGTTGGTGGTCGTTCTTCTAGCAACATGTCATGCCCTCACCATTTCAGTGACTTCATTGTGGTCATGATGTCGTCAACTCTTGTCGTTTTCCTTATCCATGAGTCCGTCTGCTTATCTTTCCTGTTTACACCAAGCATGATTCTCTCCAGGGCTTTTTGCGTTGTCTGCAGTCTTTGTTTGTCTTTTTTACGCTTTCCAACAGTAGGTTGAAGAAGCGTATATGCTTCAGCGTTTTCCGTCCGTCTGTCAGTCCGTCTGTCGGCATGATAACTCACGTAAAAATGGTTCGATTTCGGTGAAATTTTAGTATGTGGTAGGGAACCACCTGGGGACAAACCCTATAGAAAATGGACAAAATAGGGTCAAAGGTTAGGACACAGGAGCGGGATCTATTCCATAGTCCTTATGCATCATAACTTACATAAAAATGCTTCGATTGCGACAAAACGTTATCATGTTATTTCGGAGGTATACCGAACCGGTTCTGTTGAATATCATCGAAATGGGATCAAAGGTCAGGGCACAGGACCGAGATTTATTCCACAGCCATTATTCTCATATCTTGAGTAATTATTTCTGGTATGTTGGAAAGCGTATCATATTCAATGCATTGCATTATTTTACTAACTTGTTTAGTGAAGGTCCATGTCTCTGCTCCATACGTAAGCACTGGCAGGATGAACTGATTAAACCCTTATCTTTTAAGACACAATGGCATACTTTTCGTAAAAATTTTACTTCTTCCAAAAACTATCCATCCAAGTTTTACACGCCGATTAATTTCATCATCAATGTGATCCTTACTTCATATCTGCTGCCCAAGATAAATGTAGGTATCGGTTGTCTCAAGCTTTTCACCACCAATAAATAAATCTTCGTTTCTTGTAAAAGCAATATACGTCACTTATGCCTTCTGAAAGTTCATTTTTAATTCCACTTCTTTACTCTTGTCAGCAAGTTCCTGGATCGTATTCTGCGGTTCAGAAGTCGTAGTTGCAAAAATGACAACGTCATCAGCAAAACGAACGTGATTTGAATTATCTGCATAAATATTTTTTTTTTTCTTTGTCCCAGTTCAGTAATTAAAAAATATTTTGCTATGTGGGATTAAAGAGTTTGGGAGATATGATTTTACTTTGTCACACTAGCTTTCCAATTTTTATTAGTGCTGCATCCTCAAATATCCAAACTTTTGCAAATGCATTTTCAGAGATACTATTAATAATGCTAATGTATGCATCTGCAATACCGCAGGTTTTCAAAGCAGTTGTAACTGCTGATGGTTTTACGGAATCGAAGGCCTTTTTATAATCAATAGAAGCCTTGCATAATGGGAGTTCATACTCTCTTGTTCTTTCAGTTAGTTCTCTAAGTACATGGACATGATCTTCAGTGCTGTAGCCACTCCTGAATTCAGCTTCTTCTCTTGCTTGAGCCATGTCCAGTTTTACCTTCATGCGATGTAAAAGAACCTAATTGAAAATTTTATAAATAACTGATAGGAGGCTGATGAGCCTGTAGGTCCTGAGATCCTCAACGTCACCTTTTTTATGTAGCAGGATCATTGTACCATTATCCCAATACTCAGGAATCTTACCTTCGGTGAGACAGCTGGTGAAAGCTTGGGCGAGTGAAGTTTCAATTCTTCCACTTGCTTCTTGTACACTCGTGGACAAAAAATTTGCACACCTAGAAGAAAACATGCTACAACCGCGAAACTTTGCAAATAGCTAGGGTGCGTTTGGTGCGAGTGCGCATAACCGCACACCTTGTGGCGGCGCTGCTAGCACGAACCAGCAGCCTTATAAACCGGCGTGTAGTCGATGCCCCATGAAAGAGAAAAGCACCGGCCGGCGCAAGCAAGAGTATAGAGTGACAAGAATGCCGGGTAGACACCAGAGACGTCGATGTACGCAACTTACGGGCTTTGAGAGAGGCCTGATCATCGGGCTGAAAACAGCAGGTCGGTCGGCGCGCCGTATAACCCACCACGTGGATCGTTCTGACCATACCGTCCGACTGTGTTGGGAGCAGTGGACACGTGACGGCACTGCCGCACGGCGGGTGTCTCCGAACGAACCCGGAGGACCATCCGTAGAGAGGATCGACAGTTCGTACGGCAGGCACGAATGGATCCCACGAGAACCCTGTCCTCTCCCCAGGCAAATGTAGCGGCTCTTGTGTGCCAACGAGCCATTTCCTGAAGTCTCGCGGAAGCGAATCTGCGATCCCAGCGCCTCTTACGTGTTCTGCCATTAACACCGGATCATCGCCGGCTCTGTTTGCAATGGTGCCAGGCGAGAGCAACGTGGAACGCCACAGACTGGCGACGTGTGGTGTTCAGAGATTGGTGTCGGTTCGTTTTGGGGACAGATGATCATCGTGTCCGGGTGTGGAGGTCCCGGGGTCAACGGCACAATTCCAACCTTGCTATCGAGCGTCCCACCTACCCCACTGCAGGCATTACGGTCTAGGGAGCCTTTATGGTTTATTGCCTACGATAGCCGATCAGCTCTAGTAGTGGTACGTGGATCATTGTCGGGCCAGCGGTATGTGGATGAGATCATATGGCCCCATGTGCTCCCACTCCTGGGCGGAATTCTAGGTGCGCTTTACCAGCAGGATAGTGCCATCCCGCACACTGCTCGGGTTTTCTAGGACTGCCTACGTCATGTCCATACAGTTCCATGGCATGCCCGCTCACCGAACATGTCCTCTATCGAGCATGCGTGGGACCAGTTGAAACGCCGGTTGACTCTGTGCCGCACTATCCGGGATTTGGAGCACACCGTCCAACAAATGTGGGCCCTCTTCAGCAGGACATCAGGCGTCTGTTCGCCTCTATGCTGGACCATATTGCAACATGTATCACCGCACGAAGCGGTGCGACGCGCTATTGAAGATGACCGGACTACGTGCCACAGATGCCTCTGTAATTGTAATGCATTAATACACACAATCGACGTGGATTAGGAACATCAAACAGAAGTCATTTCTCTTTCCACGTTTTTAAGTGAGTCACGGAAAAACTATCATCGGCCGCCACCGGGAATTGAATTCAGGGTCTTCCAGTTACGCGCTGGACATGCTACCACTGCACCGCAGCGGCCTCGAATTCTAAAGACTCACATGTGATTAATTGCCAAACCACATGGCTGGTTGCTTCTTGGAGACCCGCACAATGGTGGGGATTCCCCAAAGATGGTAAGAAGCAATTGGTGCAGTGGTAGCATGTCCAGCGAGTAACTGGAAGACCCTTGGTTCGATTTCCGTTGGCGGCCGATGATACTTTTCCCGTGACTCACTTAAAACCGTGGAAAGAGCCATGCCATCTGTTTGATGTCCCAAATCTACGTCAATTGTGTGTATTAATTATTCATTCGTATACTAGTTATTTGTTCAGTTGCTGCCTAACATCTTTGGTACACTGTAAAAAAAAGTTGTAGTTTTTACAGAAAATTACTGTAAATCGCTACAGAAAAATGCCGTAACCACATTTAACAGTTTAAAACTGTAAAATCTACAGTTTTGGGGATGGCAACGCGCCGAGCTACTGAACTACTTAACGCGCATGCTGAAACACTTAGCCTCGCGTTTCGAAGTAGTTTGGTAGAACTTAGCAAAATAACGAGCAAACGGGATTTGTAATCTCAGCATTACAAGACATATTAATCATTCTCAGTTCCACTAAATTATTATTACGAGGTTAGAATTTCCGTGTTCCACTTCCGAGATTTATCATTCTTTGTTTTTCTTTCAATTTCAGGTAATTTTATTTGGCGTTGAGCTCTTCGCCGGATTGTTTGTATGTTAGGCTTAATTTCTACGTTAAGTTCGCTGCATATCACTTCACTTTATTCCTATTCAATATCTTTCCCTAACGTTTTGTATCTGTTTGTCCAAAGTTTTTTTGTACTGTAGGAGACTAGTGCTTTTTTCATTTGGAAACTTTTTGATTACAGTTTAACAGGAAAGTTCATGTGGACATATGCTAACTATTCGGTTACACGTTGGTCTAGGCATGAGTTAAGACTGGGCACTTATCTGCTTTTAGCGTATGTTTGCCTCTAACAGATATAAAGTACTTTTAACGACTACCTGTACTATTAATGGTACTATCGTGTAAGTGATGGAATTTTACGATAAATTCATAACTTTTGGACTGGTGACATTTTGGATTGTGTGTGAGAAACAAACGAATTCTACTACGTAACTTTGCAGGACGCTAAAGTACACATTTACCCATAATTTTGTTGCTTGGTTAATTCTCCAGGATGCAGTGCATTTGTTTATGGGATGCATGATCATCTGACAAATTGCTTCATCCAGGCAACTGGCTTATTCAAGGAAAATTGAAAAAAACAACTTGTTGATCATTTGTATTTACTTCTCATAACCTTTTTACATACCACCCAGTAAAGACGGAAATTTACTTTTGCTCTGTCCGAATTTTAAATTAGTCTCAAATATCAGCTTTGTATAATAACATGACCATGTAGTTTTGCTTTCTACGTGACTCATTAGTTGAATGTGAAAATTATTAGAAGAAGAAGAAAGCATGGAATACCTTCCAAAAAAGTCAAAGCCTGGAATAATGATACAGGTAAGCATAGTTTTTGCTGCTAAACTTTTGAAATGTTGTACAGAATGTAGTTACATGCCTAAAGTTTTGCTGAATGAAAGTTTCTGAAGAAAGTACTTAATCCATGCCTTAAAACAATTCTAAATTTTAGTATGCTTGTCTAGTAACCTTTTAAAAATATACCCTTATTAAAATAGTTTCTTTTAGTGTTTTTTTTTCAATATCAAAATTATATGTTCAGTTCCAAACTAAGAAAAACCTACTTAACAAAATACAAAAGGGTTATAATGCAATTGAATAACATGCACCATCTGAAAAATGGTTTTACTCAGGTGATAAATTTATTGTGAGAACAATATTTCTAGATATTGTGACCACGATAGCAGATGCATACACAATTTGTACTACTTGACTCTATTTCTGTTTTCACTGCCCCGGTGACGCAGTGGTCTAAGCAATGGCTTCTGATCATTCATTCGACAGGGGACCGGATTCAAATCCCGGTGAGGCATGGATGTTGTTTGTCTTACGGCACTGGCTCTCTTCCTTCCCTGGAACCAGTGACCCTAAATTTGGGACGGGCGACTGCTTATAGCCCATTGAGTTGCTCGCGGTGGTCGTTAAACCTCCAATCAAAAAAAAAAAAAAAAAAAGCCCACCAAAAATTTTTTTATTATCATAACTTCCTCAGAGTTGCATGATGAATCACTTAGTTTTGCATGCATCTATAAGTTTCCTTGCTCAACCCACGCTCGTCATCTGCCACAAAAAACAGAAAAACAATTACAAAAACCACAAGTTGTGAGAGTCTGAATAAATCATAAGATATATATATATATATATGATCAAATGTAGATGAGAATTTAAACATTCAAAATGCAATTTTACCTTGAAAAAATGTAGGCACAGAGAAAAACTATCACACTTTAGAAACACTCCTGTTTTACTTCCCGTTTGACACTACCATGACTGAAAGTTACAAGAATTAGAAAATAAATTTAATTTAATGAAATAAGTGAATAAATCATACTTTCTTACTCTGTTGTGTAATCATTATGAAGAAAGAAAAACATTGGTTTATAAAACTTGATTGTTTAAATAAAGGAGGCCCACAATAACATAGCTGATTAATATTTTTTTTTATTATTTTTCCTTGTTATACTTTTAAAACATAATTTAAATCTAAAAAGCTTAATAAAGGTATCTGAATACAAATACATGCGTGCAATTACTTAGACATTTACCCTTCATGGGGCACGTAAACAAATATTTACAAAGTGAAATAACTGTTCCTTAACTGACATTTTGATCAAGGAAAAAAATGCCACCATTTGCAGTTTCTTTTCTACCTTACAGTCTGATCATTACTTCCTAGTGCTAGGACTGTATTTTTTTCAACTACTCTGTTGAAAAAATACAGGGTGTTTTGAATGGGGCTATACAACTATGCATATCTGGAATAACTGTGGAATGAGGTGGCTATGCTACTGGCTCACCTCTACTAATCCACCCATCTGGAAAACAGGTGTTTGGGTACGCCATCAAATGACGAATATAACAGCCCGTTTCCACAAAATTATTGTGCCACACACACAGAATGTGCCCCTATTCAGAGGTTATTTGCCATATTGTGTGCGAAAATTCCTTTGAACTTTGTGTCGCAGACATTGTTTCCTCAAACCAAAACACACAACATGCTTGCTCTGCACCTTCGAAAGTAACCATTTCGCAAGCGTTTGTTGTGGAACAAGTGCTTTAATGCCAGTCCAAAAGATATCTGGCTCCTGGATACAAGAAATTCCCAGAATGCAATTTCAGCCTCCTCTCGGTTCCTGAAGGTCCTGTCCTTGACGTAATTGCTAAAATGCATGAACAGGTGGAAATCCGTAGGTGCCAAGTCAGGCGCGTAGGCAGGATGTGGGAAGGGTTTGAACCTCAGTTCGTATCATTTCTGTTTTGTCATATGTGACACATGTGGTCTTGCGTTAACATGGCGGAGAAAAGGACCCTCCCTGTTTACCAAAGATGACTGTTTGGAACACAACTTCTAGTGCATTGTCAATTTCTTTACAGTATGTAACTGAGGTAATGCTTTCATCAGCATTCCAGAACCTTTAGTGTATAACACTGAACAATCCCACACACTGTCAAGACTTTTTGCATCAACCTTGGTTTAAGATAATGTTTTGGTGGTTCAACAAGGTTCAGTCACTGTCCAGATTGCTTACAGTTGTCACATAGCACCCACTTTTCAACACAAGTTACAATGCGATCAAGTAGGGTCTCCTTTTTGTTGTGAAGCAGAAGGTTACTGCACTTTTTGAACCATTGTTTCTGATGTTCCATTAGTTTGTGTGGGACCAACTTATCGAGCTTCTTGGCCTTACCAATTTGATGGAAATGATTGGCACCAACACCTTGTACTGTTTGGTGAGTTCACTGACTGATGTTGGAATTTGCCTTCAGAACATTGTTGTCAGTGACCGAATGCCGTACTCACTCCTCAGCCCTCCTTATCTCGTTGGCTAATGTCACTGGAATGAAACTTTGCAAGCATTGTGGGAAAGTTGAATATGGCATCTCAGAAAATCTGCCATTATTTTCTGAACAACCTGATAATTAGTATTATGAGTGAACTATCAATTAGCATTATTAGTAAACTTCATACTGGACCACCAGATTTTGTTAATCAGTGGTACACAAAAATCTTTATTTCCCCACGGGTGGAAAAAAAAAGGGTAAACCTTCAGAAAGTGGCCCAAAAGTAGTTTCTGAAGCGACGATAGATGGCGACACGTTATCGCTAAATCGTGAAGCGTAGCGTAACGTAACGTTATGAAATAGGCAAAGGAAGTGAATAATATGGATTTTAGGTGGCCCTTAAAAGGGCCTTTATGAATGTACATTCTTGCATATGTGTAAAATATTTATTACGACAGAAGAGTGAGTTTTCCTCATGAATCTGAAACTGTCTACTTAGCAGAATAAAAGCCAGAAAACCTTTATCTGCCGGGGAAGAACTGCCTGATCGCACGAATCAGGACTTCAAAGCAGTGTTCTGAGGAAATTGGGCAATTCCGTCGGAATAAATATTCCATAATATGGTCTGCCAAGTACATTTTGTGGTTGCCCTGTGTTAACTGATGCTTAAGGGGACGCCAATTGCTCTCTACTCCTTGTGTATGCGCCCCTGTGATGGGATCAATGAAGTTGAGGGAGTGGTTGACTGTGAAATGTGCGTAGCCAGAGCGCCATCTATCGGAGCGGGCCACTTTCGGAAGGTTAGCCAAAAAAAAAAAAAAAGCTTGTCCTTAATGTACTAGCTCTGAAAAAGGGAACCATTGATTTTTGTGTATAATGGGGGGGGGGGGGAGAGCCCTCTCTGTATTTATTCTTAGTGAGCAATCAGACTGTGAAGTTAGAGTTCACTGTAAACTTAGCCCTGTGGCACAAATTGGGGCGAGGGGGGTAGAGGTCTGCACAGGCGAGATCAGGCCTTTTTGTAGTTTAGAGAACAAAGCAACGGGTTGGGCCAAGTCGACCCATTCTTTTATCGCAATGGTAAAGAAGAAAAAAATTCCTGGATTTCCTGGTGTGTTAAACTGTTTCGAAGGTTTTACTTACTTCCATGACAGCCCAGGGCGTCGTAAGAAAAGCAACAAGAGGCAGAGGCATGCAGTGTTTTTACCAATCTAAAGTTAAGATGGTAAAACCATTTTGGGGCTTGTTGACAGCAAAAAGATTTGCCACACTCCGTGAGTGTTCTGTAGGGTGGGGGGGCTCAGAGGGTGTCTGCAGTGGGGTGAGGGTGTTTTTCTATGACGGTGGGACGGCATGGATTTTTTCTCCTATCCCTATTCTGATCTTTTGTAGTGTTACAGCTTACTAGTTCAGAGAAATGGATATTCTGAATGCATTTAGTCTTCCTTTTTCTCTCTTTTTAAAGTTTATGGCTGTCTGCTTTCCTTGAAAAAACCATCTGGTTGATATGCGAAAGCTTGGAAACTTTGATTTATATTCTAAACCAAGAAATTTGGATCTCTAGTACTATTTTAATTGTAATTGGTGTACAGTTCCTTGTTATTAATTAATTATATTTTTTGGTAATTGTTAAAGTTTAGTTAATATTTTTAGGCTTACTACATTCAACTTAAAATTTTCAATAATATCCCATTTCATTACTTAATTTTCACATTTTCGTAAAATACAATAGAAAAACAAAATAATACCAAATGGCACATCACAAGCCGAGCCAAAACTAAATAAGAGAGGCAATTGATGGGCCCGGGCTGAATGTCTGATATTTGAAACGGGCTGGGTCTTGAATGCCAGTGCTTGGGCCAGGCTCACCAAATTAGGCCCTTGCAGACCTCTAGAGGAGGGGTATTTTTGTCTACGTCTGGTGGTGCCCTAGGAAAATCAAATCCTATTTCTAGATGAAATTGACCCAGGAACCTCCGATATGGTATCCTAGTGCCTTAACTATGTTTTATAAAGATTTGACCACGTGCAAATTTGAATAGTTAGAGCAATCTGTTCCTTTTTATAATGTAAACTTAGCAGGGGTCGCACTGCCGATTGCCATCTTAGCAATTTACGCAAAACGAAATCATTTTGGTGATGGAAAAAACCTTTGGCAATTACCGTTTCATTATGTTATAACACTTTGGTGAAAAAAAAAAATTGAATTTGGCGACTAAATTGGCAAAAACTTTAGAAAAGCCAGTGCAACCCCTGCTTAGTAATAACATAGTTGCTATATATATGTATATCCATACTTGACATATCCTAGGTGCCAGGCACTTAGTTTTTTGTCCCTGGCAGCAAATATTATTTATTTCAGACTTTACAATTTCTAGTAAATAATGTAATTTGTGTTGCATAATTTGCAGATTATCTGTTAAGAAGTAATAAATTTAGGTACTGCAAATACTGGTAGAGTAAAATAATTTAAAAAAAATTGGTACAGCATTTAAAAAAATATGTGAGGGTATTGTCAGGAGAGGTGTGATTGGAAAAGTACCAAAAATGTAACAGGAAAAACGTAACACAAACGCCGCAATAGAGGACCGCCAAGAGATGCAAGATTTTTTTTTTAGTTACAAGCATTCTGACATAAAATATGATGCAACGAAGTCTATATATTTTTGCATGTGGGAGTCTGTGTTGTGAGCAGCACACAGAGCTATTCCATGGCACTTAACCATTTTGCAATATTACATTCTCATATATTTTTTTTTATTTTTTATTTTTTTATTTTGAGACATATAAAAAAAAGATAAATACTACAGATTTATTAGGTCTAACTAATGAACTACAGTAATGTTGCAAAACCCAGGTATATGAGTTCCTTTGTTTATTTAAAAGTAACTCAAAAGTACTTAAAAATTAGTTACTTTTTTATAAGCTGATAGTTTTTTTCTTCATCTTTGGACTTTTGAGTCAGTCATCCTGTGAATCGTGGCTTTTCTGCCGGAAATTATGGTTCATGATTAACACGACAGATGGTGGCACATTTTCTATGGATTATATGTCACATTTTTTTTCACAGCCTTGTGTATTATATACCACCGTGGATCTTAGAAAGAAACTTTTGTGTGAATTTTGTGGTCTGCAGGTTACACAAAGGTAAAAGTACAGTACTTTGAATTAATATGTACAAAATATGACTTCTGCAAATAGTATTTTAATAAAATCAAAAAAAATTTAATTTTTTGAGATCAGCAATGGATGAGTGGGAAAACAAAATTATGAAGCAAATTGAAACTTTGTTTTGCAAATAAGTGCTTTGGGTTTAAAAAAAAAAAAAGGAAATTGACAACAGATGTAGTTATTATTTTTTGGCTTAGCTTCATCAACAGACATCATGCATTTTTTTTTTTTTTAAATTTGACTTCATTCATCTGGCTTCTAGATCTGGAACATATTTGTCAAGTGCTGTATGTATATATATATATATATATATATATATATATATATATATATATATATATATATATAATATATATACATACATACATATATATCTCAATTCTAGTTAAAAATTCTATACATACCTCAGTAAAATACTGGGGTAGGCATTCAAATTTTAGTATATCAAGTAGTCTAACATTTGCATTAGACTTCTACACACTCACAATCACGGGCCACAGAAATTAGCTCCACTGTTACACTTTGTGCAGTGCATTTGTTAGAATGATATAATTAAGGTGCTGTTATGTGTTTTTTAAACAACAAAAAAAGCTGTTCTTTTTTCAAATAACAGCATGCCCCCAAAACATCATGTTAAATTGGAGAGCTCTAAAGCAAGCATTGGGGACATTTGCACATCAAAACATTTGGCACACACAGCCTATGCTTCCTCATGCCTCAGGGTTTTTTTTTCATTTTATGTATTTGTTTGTAATAGCTCTATTTAAAAAATTAAAATAAAAACAATTTCGAATTGCGTTTGGCCATATTTTTTGACATTCTTTAGCTGCAAAGTAGTTTGTTTTCCCCTTTAATAGTAACTGATATAGATTTGTGAACTATCAGTTATATCCTCAGGGCACCCTACCTCTGCCAGCCATGAATAACACCTGGAACAGGTGGAAAGCTCTTGAAATAAAATTATTGGTGAATAACATAGTTCAGTAATATTTTTTTTTAATGTGCAGCAGAAGATAAGCAGCAGGCTGATGGCTAAAACCAAACTGTTCTATTATCATTCGGTATTTCCTATGTGTAAAAGAACTTGCATTTCTATTTATAAAAAACGGGTAGCTATTAGTTTCCTTTAACGGCTTTGTGTAATTTACCCGAATTTCTTTATAAAACCCATGTTTTCCCATTATTTGTGGCCATATAATAGCACATGTTTCTGCAGAGCACACACTTTTGGTGTTTAAAATTGTCAAAATGAAATTTGAAAATTGGTACCTACACGCAGCGGCAACCATCATTTGCTATATAGCACATCAAGTTGTTTTCACGGCATAGGTGTCTTCTGCTACATGGAACTTCTGGTTACCAACTGATAAGCAGTGTATGGGTAAAACTCGAAGCTCCATGTTATTGCAGCAATTTCCACGAACAACCTTGGCAAGATGGCATAATGAAGCAGAATTTCGAAAAGCTCAAAACAAAATGTAGCTGAATATACAGCCCACAAAATACGAAGCTTTTGGTGGGAAGCGAGAATCGCCCAGTCAAACTGCGCCACATAATATCGCAAATCAAAAGACTTGAAGATGATCTTTTGCACAGCAAGAATTCCCAAAGCAACCAGAACTTCCAGTATTTCAACTTCCACGCACTTTCTGCAGTCGAAAGGAAATATTTACTGATTTTTAAAAGCATTGATCCTATCTTATTTAAACTTCGCAAGATCTATTCGTAAAGTAGAACAGACACGCGTGGCAAAAAGATGAATATATAGATTAATATTCAGCTGGGAGAAACAATCCATTTTCCTGTGACCTTTGGTAGTTGAATGCTCTTTCGCTGCCCTGGTGGCGCAGTGGTCTAAGCAATGGTTTCTGATCATTCGTCCGACTTGGGTCAGAGTTCAAATCCTGATTAAGCATGGATGTTGAGTTTCTTATGGCACTGGCTCTCTCCCTTCCCTGGAACCAGTGGTCCTAAATTAAGGAAGTGCGACTGCATATAGCCCATTGAGTTGCTCGCAGTGGTTGTTAAACCTCCAATCAAAATAAAATTAAAGAAAAAAAAAAAGCTCTTTCTGCTCAGCTGTAATATGACAGCATGCGGCTCAGAGGTTTACATATCCACAGCTGATCGGTTGGCAACCAGCAATTGAATTGCCAAGAATTACCTGTGCTGTGAAAACAACTTTACGTGCTATTGCAAATGGTGGTTGCCGAAGCATCGCAGTGGGTAAGTACCGATTTTCTTTCATTTTGCAACCAAATTTAAACTCCAAAAGTGCATGCTCTGCAGAAACATAGTATCATGAGATCACAAATAATGGGAAAACATGAGTTTTATAAAAAAATTCAGATAAATTATATGGAGCTGCTAAAGGAAGCTAGCACTAAAATGTTACGACAGCATTGAAATTTTTTCTAAGTACATAGCATAAAATTTACAGCTGTCCCAGTGACGTAGTAGGCTTAGCGCTGGCTTCTGACCATTTGTCCACAATGGGTGCAAGTTCAAATCCCGGTATGGCATGGATGTTGTGTTTATTTTACAGTACTGGCTTCCTTTCCTGGAACCAGTGGCACGAAATTATGTAGCTCATAGCCCATTAAGTTGCTCATGGAAAAGTTGCTCACATTTACTGCTTATTCAACTTTCTCATGGTAGTTGTTAAACCTCCAAACAAACAAAATTCTTATGAAGCATGCATGCAAGAATTGATACATTAAATTACGTGTTACATTGAGATTCAGAAGTCCAGCCAAAAACTGCTACCTAATTTCTGGATGAGAAGAAAAGTTATAGTTTTACGTAAATAAACAACTCTCCAACAGGACCAGTAAAATAAGTAGTTTAGTGGTCCTGTGCAGTATTTATTTACTAATGCCAACAACAGATCATTAGCAAATCCAAAGTTCAAACCTCTGATAGCCTCATGCATATGTAACTGAATATGTATAAATTTCCTTCTATCAAAAAGTGTCAAATTATTTAAAATCAATTTTTGTGTCAAAATTATTGTAAGTGGTGCTTTAAAATAAGTTCCATGGTGGAAGCTTTATTTTTAAAGCATCATTTACAATAGATATTTCTCTTGTGAGATGTATCTAATGCATAAAAAGCTAAGATAAAGAACACTAAGAAAAATACCTTGTAGGATATTTTTGTCAACTTTTAACAGCTTTTTAATTCTTATGTTTAAGATTCTTGTTTTAATCCATTTCAGAAGAAACTTGTACTCTCACCCAACACTCATGCTCAGCATTGATCAAAAAATAATAGACAGAATTTCAAGTTCTGAAAAGGAATTTGCTATGCTGCTGCCAACTTGGAATTCATTTAGAGGTGAGGCTTCAACTTAGTTTTGAATTGTTAGTTTTGTGTGCATGGCTAGTTTAGTGCTCATCTTATTATAGAATGAATAGTTCATTGCCAACTTCATATGAAATTGTTTTCGGAACTTTTGTTTAAATAAAATATGTTCAAGGTCGTTTGGAAAATTAAGTCTTAAAAAGTCTGGTATCCTTCTTGCAAAATTGCAATAAATAAAACTAAAATAGCTCTGACATTTAAAAAAAAAGCGAAGATCATTCAGCATTTTTTCAAAAAACGGTATCTCTTGTTCCTGTAGAGAAAGCCAAGACGAGCAAAGGTTTTGGTGTGGAAATAAAATTCCATTATAATGTGAACACTAAATTGGCTTCAAACTTGTGTAGTGAGCAAACAGCATTTTCATCTAGGTTGGCAATCAGATTGCAGAAATATATGCTCTATGCACACTGATGTGTACATCAGTTGTGGAACCGGTACTAAAATTTCTCGTAGTTTTATCTGCTAGCAAATTTATTTTGCAAGTAATGTGTGTGTGTGTGGGGGGGGGCTTGAGTTTTAAAAATGTTCTAAAATTCCATTTAGTGAACAGGTTTTCTGAGTTTAAGTTCTGCTCATTTTATTTTTATTTCCTATACTCAAAATTGGTAATAGATTTTGCTGATGAAAACATTTTACAGTGTGTTCAGAAAAGTTATTTCTGATGAGTCTGAAAAACGTTTTGTGCTTCAAGCCCCCCCCCCACCAAAAAAAATTCTTCAAAATCTTATCTGTAAAATTCTCTTAGATAATATTGTTGTATTTTATATAGGTTTGAAGTCTTAGAAATGTACATTATCTATGTTTTCTAACAGTACTGTTATACAAATATATTAAATTACTTAAATTGAGAATGGTATCAATGAAATTGACTGAAGATTTCAATGAATGTTAATAAGACTAACTCTGTAACTGTTAAAGTTAAAATCTTTAATAAAGACTGGCTTTATAGTATTAAAAATTTTCACATGTTTAAAATAGTGTAATAATCAGCTGTTTGACAGTATCAACAAAGCTTGTTCTGTATTGTGTGGGGGAAGACATTCCACGTTGGGATTTTTCTGTACAGCAATATTTTGTAATATTACAAATACTGTGCAACTTTTTCACTAAGAAGAGCTTTCAGTGTGTTAAATATCCTCTCAGTAGACAAAACATTAGAGATAAGGGTGATGGGCAGTTGACGTAGGCCTCCATCGCGCGAAGTGAAGCAGTTCCAAACCAAACGCAGGTAATAAATAGGTGGTCAGCGGGGCTTCTCAACAGTGCGTTGGAATTGATGAACGTGGGTAAATGCGTAGGTCTAAGCGCTGGCTTATGATCATTCGTCCGTGAAGGGTCCAGGTTCAAATCCCGGTGAGGCATGGATGTTGTGTTTGTCTTACGGCACTGGCTCTCTCCTTTCCCTGGAACCAGTGACCCTAAATAGGGATTTTTTTTGGATTGGTGGTTTAACGACCACCGTGAGCAACTCAATGGGCTATAAGCAGTCGCCCGTCCCTAATTTAGGGTCACTGGTTCCAGGGAAGGGAGAGAGCCAGTGCCGTAAGACAAACACAACATCCATGCCTGACCGGGATTCGAACCCGGACCCCTTATGGACGAATGATCAGAGGCCAACGCCTTAGACCACTGCGCCACCGGGGCGGCTAAATTAGGGATGGGCGACTGCTTATAGCCCATTGAGTTGCTCACGGTGGTCGTTAAACTTTCAATCAAAAAAAAAAAAAAAGTGGGTAAATGAGGTGATGTTTGGCTCATACATACTGACCACTTAATGATTTAAAAGCAAATCACATCCAGGTTAAATATCGAAGGCCCAAGCATCCTGAGTAAGCAAATGGTACGGCGCATGCCCTGGGCTACAGCAGGAAGGCCAAGCAATGGTGTAAAAACAGGAACTCCAGCTAAAGAAACACAAGGGCCTTAGATGTGCGGTACTAGCAATGAGCTTTTGTTGTGATGGTAAATTTGTAAACTGGAAATTAAAGTTGGCAGTGAAATGTATAAAAACTGCCCCGGTAGCGCAGTGGTCTAAGCGATGGCCTCTGATCATTCATCCAAAAGGGGTTCGGATCCCGATGAGGCATGGATGTTGTGTTTGTCTTACGGCACTGGCTCTCTCCCTTCCCTGGAACCAGTGACCCTAAATTAGGGACAGGCGACTGTTTATAGCCCATTGAGTTGCTCATGATAGTCGTTAAACCTCCAATCAAAAAACAAAAAAATATATTATAAAATGCAATCTGCATTTTTATTTAAATAAGCACAGTAATTATTTTGTTGAATTTCTTACATCATAAGACTGTAGTAATTTACAATTCATGTTATTTGCTCAAACAATGATTATTGATTGAATTTTATGACAATATAAGTGATTTATTGATTGCTTTGCATTGGAAAATATCGTCAATGCATACATACCTTAATAATAATATGATATTCAAAACATGTAAAAATATTTTCATGAAAAAGGACATTAATTTTCTATTACAGTATATTGGATGGAGACCCTATTCGTGCAAAGTGCCAAATTTGTCACCAACCTATATTTCATAATCTATCGACTCAATAATGATTTTCAGAATTTCGTGTGATTTTTGTAAGCATTATACTGTATGTACACATTTAGGTTAAAAAAATGGGGGGGGGGGACTAATGTATGCAATGTAGGGTTAAAAACCTTTTAACAGATGCTCTGTGGATCATATGACAAAAATCATGGTATTTAGTGCACATTACAGAACTTTTAAAAAAAGAATGTGAGTGCCAGTTTTCTAGGCACCTGGGATTTGTCAAGCCCTGGGACCTAGAGAGGGGATTATTTTAGGTGAAATTTCCAAGAAAATTTTCAACGATGACTGCAAAGTAATCTGGAAAAAAGTGTTCCTTGCACACTGGAAGGTCAGGTTTAACTCACTGGGTCTTTGTGGGGCCGTGATGACATTGTACTTGTGTAATAGTGAATTCAATTCTATGTTTTAGAATTTTTATTTTGAAATGTTAAAAAATACACCGCCTGGACCATTCTGACCATATCATCTGACTGTTGAGAGCAGTGAACACGTGACTGCACTGCCACACGGCAGAGTGGCTCCGGGCGGACCAGGGGGACCACTGGTAGAGAGGATCGACGGATCATGCGCCAGGCACAAATGGATTCCACGGGGACCCGGTCCGCTATACAGCCAAATGTAGCTGCTCCTGTGTGCCCCCCCCCCCCATTTCTTGAAAAAATTGCTGGTGGTATTGGCAATTTAGGAATGGTTTTGGCAAGCAGTGCACCACATAATAGTCTTGTCATAATTTGACTTTAGCCAATTAAATGTTTTTATCCAAGATTCCTGAACTGTCCAACGGTGTTTATTTGCGTACACTTTATCATAGTCCGCTTGCGTAAGTTTCAATTCTGCCAACGACACAGATTCAGATTCTGAAATTACATCACTCAACAATGCAGAAGACGAATTTGTAACAACCGCTGACAGATCGGAAATTCCACATAATAGCTTACCATGAGATATGCTCTCATTGCTGGATTCCCCCCCCCCCCCATCATATCCATTTATAAATAAAACTTATATCCGCAGCTAACACAAACTACTGTTCTCTCAGACAAACTAGGTAAGCTATCGGTGTCGGTAATTTTTGCTCTTCTCCCGGCTAAGTGTACAGGCTCATTCTTAAATCTTAAACGAAACTTAGGCTTTGTTTCAGTAGTACCGCTGTTCTTTGTGTGTGTGTGGGGGGGGTGGCTTCCATTATTTCTCCTCCCTCACTCGCGTAAGTTGTATCAGAAATCCAACCCCACCCGGGGCTGTGCAATAAATATTCTGTGGTCACTTCCTCCTCATAAAGCACGGCTTTTGCCCATCAGTCTGCGTCCTCCTGTTTCAGGGCAGTTTACGCATTTTGTCACTAAACACCGGAGGCTAGTTTCAATCCAGGCATGCATCCTGTCGTTAACTGTAAACGCCATCTGGAGCAAAACTATGTATGGCCCCAATTTCTGGATGTAGAGCATAATATAATTGAAGAAGCACTTCCTCCCATAATAATAAAACAAATTCTGGTGATTTTTGCAGTAAAATAAAAAACACGCGACGACAGTCTTTTTTTTTTTTTTTTTTTTTTTTTTTCTAGAGTAGAAAATTCTCCATTCCAAACTTTTTTTTTCTTTGAACCTAGTTGCCCAACCGGGCTACTAGATTTCATTTTTACTTACCCAGGCCAATAATTTACATGCCTCGGGCATCTCTGGCATGGTATTTTTCAAGCCCTGCTAGTATATGGATCATTGACGTGCCAGCGATTTGTGGATGAGATCCTACCACCCCATGTGCTCCCATTCCTGGCGGGGATTCCAGGTCGGACTGCGTGCCACAGATCCCTCTGTAACTGTCCTACAGCTCTGTTTTTGCCATTTGTATCCATCTGTATCATTAAGTCCATAAAATTTCAGTTCAATGCGACGTTTTCTTCTAAGTGCACAAATTTCATTGTCCGTGAGTGTAGTTGCAAGGGTATTGTATTCCTGAGATTTTCTTATTTTTTGTCTTTCTTTAGTATATAATTGGGCATAAACATTTAAATATTTGTTAATTGACCTTGATAAACAAATTCATTTTGTTATCAAGTGTGCAGCTCAGATTGCAATGCTTATACATTTGCTAATGTTTTATGTGCTATTTTCCTAGATGTAAGCATTTAGATATAAAATAAATGAATATATATTTCTATATGTTTCCTAAACTTGATACTTTTTTTTTGTATAGGTGCCTTCTCAACATCAACCCTGAGCATGGAATCAAAATTGAGAGATAAAATGACCCATACAGTCCAAACATTCTTTTGTTAATGAATGACTGACTTTGAGTGGACAAAACAATATTGTTAAATGAGCACTAAAACAAATATTTCAGCTGTGTACCACAATTTCTTTACCACTTATTTAATAAAAACGTTATTTGTAAAAGATAGTCTATTTCATGTTTAATATCTAGTCTGCTTAGTTACTGATGTTATACGACTTCTCTAAAAGAGAAACTATTTTGAATCTGTGGTCTACATCTTTATTGTGGGAATAAAAACATACCTTTGACAGCAATAAAAAGCAATTATCCTTGCTGATTTCTTGGGCCTTTCAGCATTGTCACCTTTTTAAAATTGTAACCAATCAATGTAAAAGTAATTTTTAATGCATAATCCTTTGAACAAGCTGTACTGATGACAGGTTGAAATTCTGGAATTCTACTGTGCCTCGTGGTATAATGGTTTGGATGGTAATCACAAACTTTATGATTTGGTGATGAAAATTCAAAAGTATTTCTCAGTAAAGAGCCATTTTTAAAAAAAATAAAGTAGCCCTTTTATTGCTCTTTATGAATGACAGTATATAAATAAGAAAACACAGCTTAACATCTTATTTTGTAAAGAGGGAAACCATTGGGACAATTTTTTTAAATATTTTCTTTAACTTTATGTGGCAGTAAAATATGTATGAGGCTCTTATAGCCATGCCTATGTGGCTTTCTTGAAAAGCTCTTTATCTTTGAAACATTCTGAAAGGTAAGTTGTGGCAAGGTCTGGAGAATAGAAAGGATGAAGTCCCTATTACCATAAAGCAGCCTGTGTTATGTTGTCGAGGGCCAACAATTCCCTATCATTCCTGTGTTATTTTGTGAAGAGGGAAACCATGTTCAGGCTGCCAAATTGTAATGCAATACTGACCAGATATGTCTATTATCTTGTGTTATTGCATCATGCTGTGACTGTGGTCTATGTAGCAAGTTAGATACTTCTAACATTTCAGATGTAATCAATGATCATCCTTTGGCAGCTCAATATTCGTTTGTGCTTTCCCTCCATGTTGTCTGAAAATCTGAGCTTCAGCTGTTTTTTCAACCTTTGTGTGTAACGTACCAGGAGATGGACGCACACGACATAAAGGCAGATAGGAATCAGAATAAAACGTCCGCGTAGCTTAATTGAGTAGAGCAACTTGTTCCGGAATAAGCGGCCTCGGGTTCGAATCCTGTCGTGGACAGAAATGACGGAGAAATTTACTTCGTTATAATGGCGCCCGAACTATCCGGATGACCCGACCGTTCAAAATCTCGCATTGGTGTGATGTTCTTTCCACACCGCGAGATAGGAAAAATAAGAAAATCCTTTCTCCAGCACTTCGAAAAAAAAAAAAAAAAAAAAAAAGGGGGAGATGATGTAACGTACCAGGAGATGTGACTTACCTGCCAGAAGGACGCACACGACATAAAGGCAGATAGGAATCAGAATAAAACGTCCGCGTAGCTTAATTGGTAGAGCAACTTATTCCGGAATGAGTGTACCCGGGTTCGAATCCTGGCGCGGATAAAAATGACGGAGAAATTTACTTCGTCATATGTGTTTTTCCACACCTCGCCACACTGACTGCAGTTCTCAGAGAACACATTTTTATTGCTTTTATATCACACATATCCTACTTATAAGACCACTTTCACTGAATCATGTTCAGAACTGACTGATGATGCTGAATTTGCCAGCACACAAAACAAGTAAGCTTATAAGTAGCATTTGTTTAATATAAGCACAATAAAACAAGTGTGTATTCATTGTTATACATTATCATTAAAGTTTTTTTGTGAGCACACTGTTTACTTCACCTGTTTCACAAGTGTTTGTATTAAAATAACACATTATTTAAAGCAAGTTTTACTATTCATTCAGCTGAAGATGCGTTCTTCCCTTATTATGTGGAACAAGGTCACAGGATTATTAACCTAGCTATCAGATATGCCTGAATTGCCTGTTTTTTACTGTTCAATATGTAATATCATGTACGAAAACTTAGAAATTGTCACCCTGGATTGAGATGTAATATTCAAGTTTTCTGATGTGATATTACATATTGAACAGTAAAAAATCACACGATTCAGGCATATCTGATTGCTAGGTTAATAATCTTAAAACTAAGATTTACAGTTTGACTGTTTCTTCTCTCTGTAAACAACAGTATAAAATTGTAAGAATTACTGTTTGTAAATCTTTCTTCACAGTTCTTTTATGTAAATAATACAGTACAAAACAAAGCTGTAAAAATAACAGTTCCTGACTGTTCCTTCCCATAAAAAATACGGTACAAAACTGTAAAAATTAGTTGTTTCCGTAAATAATACAGTACAAAACTGTAAAAATAACGGTTTCTGACTGTTCCTTCACAGTTGTTTTCTGTAAATAATGCAGTACAAAACTGTAAAAATAACGGTTTCTGACTGTTCCTTCACAGTTTTTTCCGTAAATAATACAGTACAAAACTGTAAAAATAACGGTTCCAGACTGTTCCTTCGCAGTTGTTTTCCATAAATAATACGGTACAAAACTGTCAAAATAACAGTTCCTGACTGTTCTTTCGCAGTTGTTTTCCGTAATTAATACAGTACAAAACTGTTTTTTTTACAGTCAAAGGATGGCAACCTTATTAACGGTCCAAAACTGTGAAATTTACGATAATTTTTTTTACAGTGTAGGCAGCAACTGAACAAATAGTACTGAGATTTGAATTGACAAAATCTTCTATAGATCTAAAAATAAAATCAGTTATCTCCTGCAACATGAGGAATCTGTGATATAAATTTCTTTTGAATAGTGCGATTCTTTTTTGGCGTTGCAATTTTCACAAACAGTAATGTACGCATTTGCTCGTCGTAACAGAAAAATTCGGTAATATTAAGATACAATAAGTTGTACGTAAAAATGGTACATTCAATAGGCGTCGAAAGTGTTTCAATCTGATTTTTGAGCAACGATATGAAGCAAAATATATTTTGAAATCGGTGGAATTTGCATTTCGCTCTTGGCGGCGAAATTATGGATCAGATAAAGATTAAAATGCTAGGATCATCGTTCTCACTGTTCTAGCTTCCCAAAGCAAAAAGAGGCTGATATGAAATCAGACTTAGAGGTACACAGATAAACGTATACAGACAGATACATGTATATAGTGAAGGTATAAGTACATCCTTTAGTTTTCAAAGAACGTGCAGGAAACTTTTCCACTTTAACACGCTTCAGTCGAAAGGAAGTGCAAAGCAGATGCACCCTTAAATTTAAAACAAACATTCTTGAAATGGTCCCATCCAAACAATTGTCTTTGTACGATATTTGACTCACACAGCATCCCGTCACGTTGCTCTGCTGGCCACGCCCTTTCGAGCTCTGCATTTTGTGCTCCGCCTGTATCTAGCGCCCACCGCCGAATTAATTTGTGTTTCTCTCGTGCAGGAATGTCTGCGCTCTCTTCCTAGTCATTCTTTCGAGTTGGTACATGCATATTTTGCCGATATTCCTTTATAATTCATCTCGTTGGGCCTGTTTACAATTCATTTCGTTGGGCCTGTTTACAATTCATTTCGTTGGGCCTGTTTACAATTCATCTCGTTGGGCCTGTTTACAATCTGCCCATCGTGACTCGCCTTGACTTTTTGCTCTAAAACTGTCTGCTGCATGTAGTAGCCTTCCTGCTGCTGTGTCTACGTTTGCCTTCCGTGTTTGCGCTCCAATAATCGTTAATGGTTCTCTGCGCTGCCTTCACCGGTGTGTGGATTACCTTCCTTGTGTTCCACCCATTGACAGTGGTTCTCTGCGCTGCCTTCTTCGGTATGCTGATCGCCTTCCTGGTGCCCCACCTTGTTATAGTGGATCTGTGTGCCCTTCGCCGTGCATTTCTACACATTGTCCATGGCCTGTGCTTCTGTTTCTAAATTCTATTTCCCTCTCACGTCACTATGTGCTGCTTCGATGACTTGTCCTCCAAGTGTGTTGGATGCGTCCCAGGACTGCTCTTCTCCTCATCCTGCTACAGATCCGTGTTCAACGTCTCCGACTTTCCTCGCGACAGCCTTGGACTCCTATATTTCATGTCAAGGTTCCACGCTTATTGCACACGTACAATGCTTTCAACTCTTAGTTTAAGTGTCAAGTTCGACGCCTTACCCAATGTCAAGTTGCACGTCTATACAGTGTATGTCTGCATTGTCGTTTCTCCTTCCGGTGCAATTACACATTTCGCCAGCAAGCCTAAGTCCATTCTTGTATATATTTTTTCACCTGAGTTTGTTCCTCAAGTCCTATCGACTAGCCTTTCCGTTGGAGATCATAGCTTGGTCCCTATCCTCCTTGCACATTCTCCCGTTTTTCTTAATTTGTAACCTGTACCTCCGGACGTTTCCGATGAGTTTTTACATGCTTTTCCTTCTCGGTGTGGCCGCGTTCTTGGTGATATCCGCAAGATACCCGCCGCCCATGTTGATCAAGGTGATCGTCCTTATTTTGGCTTCCGCCGCCAAGACTTAGTTTTTTTCCCTGACACAGACTGTTTCTTACTGCCCCACAACTTTTCTGGTGATTTGTTGTCATCACAACGTCGCATTCAACGTATTCACTGCCTATCATTGCATCTCATGTAAACAGCCTGGTCACCATTTCTCGCAATGCCCCCTCATTTCTTCCTAGTCTTCTTCAACGGCTGCTCAAGTTCCCGTCACAGAACCTCTTTCTTCGCTTCCAGTTACCACGCTTTCGCCTGATCAGTTCACACCTTCTTAGTCTCCATCTCCATCATCTGCCTCCGTTGGTCTTTTTCCTTCCTCGCCAGCATCGTCTGTTGTGGGTACATCTGGATCTACTGCTCCTGTTTCGGTGCCTTCGTCTGTATTTCTTTCTTTTTCATCGTCTGATGTTTGCGCTTTGTCACATCCTGTTGCTGCACCTTCTCCGCCTGTTCAGGTGCTGCCTTCTTTGTTTTCGCAAGTCACCTCGTCTATCTCGATCCCGGAATTTTCTGCTCCACCATCGCAGCTGCGTACGTCGGCTACGCCACCCTCAGACGCTCATCTTTCCTCCACTGGTTCCAGTACTCCGGTGTGCTCTCCGCCCTTTTCACCTTCTCGGGGCTCTTCTGATGCTTCTAGTGCCGTTGTCTTTGTTTCACCTTCTGGTCGCCATGGTCTGTCCCCGCTCTTTCGCACAGCTCCTCTTCTAGTCTCGTTTGAAACCCCACCCTCTCCGGCTTCTGTTGTTCCTGCAGCTACCACCTTACATGTGTCATCCGACTTTGTACCCTATTCACCTCGCCAGATTCCCGAGACGCCGCCTGTTGTTCCTTCTACGTCGTCTCGTCCTCTTCGTCCTCTTCGTCAACATTTCCCTACTGGTATTGCTCCTAATAAGAAGCGTCGTCATCGGTCTAATCGCAAGATTCGCGCTAAGCGTGCTGCTGTGGTTATGTCTCCTCCTCATCGTTCTTCGCAAGGCTCCGCTCCTGATCCTGCTGCCGTCACTTTTGCTCGCGTTCTTGACAGTCCCTCTGTTGTGCCTGATCTTGTTGCTCGCCTTCAAGTTGTTCCCGAGTTTACGCAGACTCTTTCTCTAGATGCCGCTTTCCCATTGTTCTTTGACTCTTCTCACGATGCTACACTTAATCACTTTATTGCTTCCAACGATCCGGCAGTTTACTCATCTCTGGTTGACAATCTTAGCGCTTTTTACTTTGCATTTTTTCACCTTTCGGGCTCTTACCCGGAAGTTGAATGTTACTATGGTTGTCTTGACCACTTCATTTGTCATGCTCAACATCGTCTCCTTCTTCGGTGTCCACCTGATTAGCTCCTGTGTGGTTTTGTTTGATGATTGATTTCTGTTGTGTTTTCTTAGCTATGTTTCTCCCTGTCTCTTTGAGCCCTTGTTGTTTCGTTCTCCTCTTTGTGAAGTGTTTTCTCTCGTGCCTCGTTTTTTTCCCCTCATCATTCTGCTTTGTGACCTTTTTCTGTGTGTTTTGTCTTACGATGTCCTGCCTGCATCCGCTTTACATGACCATCACCAACTGCTTCGCACCGTTCGTTCTGCTTCTCTTTTTCTGTGGTTCAAGCATGCCCCCTGCCCGATTTTCCCGGAGTGCCATGTGTTGCTTCCTACCCTGCTATGTTTTGTATAGTATGTCTAACTGCTATGCCACTGTTAGACAGAAAATGCCAATTTTAAAGAAAGTAATAGTTTTTCCTTAATGTTTTTCTTTTCAATGTGGCATTAGTACCATTATTTCTCTTTTTGTCGGAGGATGGCGCCCAATAACCACAGATGGACAGCAATAATTTCGCACCAATAAATTCGTTTTTTCCTTAAAAGGAAGAAGGAATAGTTCCTGGGTTTTCTACTCATCATGTTGCTCCCTGGTTCCAGGTATGGTGCTTTCTGTATTTGCTGGCTCAGCCGTTCCTCTGCTCAGTGACTGTTCCCTGTGTGCTTTGGATCGTGTTGTATCTGCCACCGACTTCAGCGCACGATTGTAATGTAACGGACTGCTTTGTGCCTCTGCCATGCTCCCTTTCTTTCTGTGATGCCTTGTACTGTATGTTTACTACAGACTGGATTGCGTCGTTTGTTTCAGCTCCGAGATTTTGGCTGTTTTACTATGCCATGCGTTTTCCCGTTCTCTTGTGTTCTGGTCCTTGAGACACATTGAAGAAATGTTGAAACCGTCACGTTCTTTTGGAATGTCTTTTCAACTGCTGCGGTTCAAAGCTAGAAACGGAGAGATCTTTAAGATAATGACAGGAACGAATACAAGACTTTTTGAAAATAAATTACTTCTTCATCATTATATATTACCCTTTATACAAATATCTCAGAAACTATCCAGATTCGAATGATAAAGATGTAGCTCCTTCCGGTTCACACGATGCTAACGAATAGCTATTCTGAAACAGGAAATGTCCGGGGGTGGGGGTGGGGGCAGCTGAAATCGTGGAACATTTTTAAACATCTCAAAAACTATCGGGGTTGAAAAAATAAACATGGAGTTTGTAAGAACGGACACATTAACGATGTTAATTCATTTCAATGATAAACATTATGTGGGTTTTTTTTTGACCAAAGAAAACATCGCAAGTTCCCAAAATGGCGACAGAGAATTCGTAAATATGTTTAATCCTTGGGGGGGGGGGGTGGAGGCGAGATGTATGACAAAAGACTTCAGGTTCTCACGCCTTAGAAAGGGCGAGGACTTGTTCTACGAACTGAAAGTATCGCCAAGGACGCTGTGACTTTCACAGATACATTGTTCATTTTCACTAGGCGCATACAAGTCTGAAATGCAGACATACTCTTTTGTATAGGTATAACAATGTGTATTGTATTGCTACGGATGTACTACGACGATAGGATTGCTTTCTCGGAAGGAGGCACTCAATAATGTATAGCCTGAGGATAAGCGAGGAATGCGCAAGGTAGATTTAAAGGTCTAGGAGCCCGATTCCCGGAAAACGACTAGGGATGGGGCAGGTGAAGGGCGCGAGAGGTGACACGTGGCGCGAGAGGAGAGCAGCATGTTGAAGGTCAGCGCCGTCGCCCTTGAAGAAGGAGCAGCGTGAAGGGGGGAGCAAAGAGGTCGCTCCGAGTGGACCTGTTGGAGCAGTCTGTCTTCGGAGAGCGAAGGTGATAGTCCTCCGATAGAAAGGAACGCGTTTGCGTGGATGGTGTGGTGGGCTCTCGCAGTCCACGGGGAAAGAGCGGGCACCGACCTAGATGAAGTAGGTCGCCGCTACAGAAGGAATCTACCCGAGTCAGGGATACCGGTAGAGTAGCTGATGATATACTACTGAATTACTGACTTAGTACAGTCCACTGAAGCATCGATTAGAGAAGGATAGCTAGAAGACTAGTCCTGAAGCATCGATAAGATAGAGGTATATCTAGTGTCAAGGAGACCCTAAGTTAGGACGCCAACGCAGGGTGAGATTTCTACAGAATTCGATCACCTTATCTTGCGCGTTCCACGATCTTTGCCAGGTCCAGTCATAACGAGGTCACTTTCAAGAGCGAGTAATCCGCCGCCATCAAAATTCTAGTTGATGAAGAATAAGTGTTTCGTATATGTGTTAACCAAGCGTTCTTTTCAAATTATGTCTGAAAGTGGATAAACTTCGGTATAACCAGCTGTTGTCGCTCTGCCTCCCCGATTCACAGATATATATATAGTAAAGTGGGGAGGTTTCGTTTGTTCGCTCGAACAGAGTGAGAGAGAGAGAGAGTGTGTACTTCCGGGAAGAGTAAACGAACTCTCTGCTTGTTGTGAGCCCGCTGCGCGTGCTCCTCGGATACTTAAGTAGGAGGCGGCGCTAAGTCACGTGACGACACGTTCGCTCTTACAGAGTTTTCCCGGTTCATACGATTTACTAACGAATGGTCATTTTGAAATTTTGAAATTACATGGGGGGAATTGTCGGCTCCATATTTTCTGAATCCTTTTTTTGTAGGTATGTCAAACTCTATTGCGGTTCAAACGATAATAATGGAGTTATTTTCGGTTCATACGATTTTTTTTTGATTGGAGGTTTAATGACCACCGTGAGCAACTCAATGGGCTATAAGCAGTCGCCCGTTCCCAATTTAGGGTCACTGGTTCCAGGGAAGGGAGAGATCCAGTGCCGTAAGACAATCACAACATCCATGCCTGACCGGGATTCGAACCCGGACCCCTTACGGACGAATGATCAGAGGCCAACGCCTTAGACCACTGAGCCACCGGGGCGGCCATACGATTTACTAACGAATGGCTATGAAATTTCGAATTCCATGGTGAGGGGGGGGGGGTATTGGTGTAGGCTTGTAACATCCTTTTTTCAATACCTCAAAAACTATTGCGGTTTAAACGAAGAAAATGGAGTTCTTTTCGGTTCACACGATTTGCTAACGAATGGCTATTTTGAAATTTTGAATTTCCATGGGGGGGGGGGGGTGAAATGGTCGGGCTCTGTATATATGCAAATTCTCAATATTATTTATTAAATATTTCAAAAACAATTGCGGTTCAAACGATAAAAATGGAGTCCATTCCTGTTCATACGATTTACTAACGAATGGTTATTTCGGAATTTTGAATTTCCATGATGAGGGGGGGGTGAAATGGTAGGCCTGTAACATTATTTGTTAAATATCTCAAAAACTATTGCGGTTCAAGCGATGAAAATGGAGTTCTTTTCAGTTCATACGATTTGCTAACGAATGGCTATTTCGGAATTTTAAATTTCCATGATGAGGGGGGAGGGGGATGAAATGGCCTATAACATTCTTTTTTAATATCTCAAAAATTATTGCGGTTCAAACGATGAAAATGGAGTTCTTTTCAGTTCATACGATTTGCTAACGAATGGCTATTTCGGAATTTTTAATTTCCATGATGAGGGGGAGAGGGGATGAAATGGCCTGTAACACTCTTTTTTAAATATCTCAAATTATTGCGGTTCAAACGACAAAAATAGAGTTCTTTTCGGTTCATACGATTTGCTAAGGAATGGCTATTTTGAAATTTTGAATTTCCATGATGAAGGGGGTAAATGGTGTAGGCCTGTGACATACTTTTTTAAATATCTCAAAAACTATTGCGGTTCAAACGATGAAAATGGAGTTCTTTTCAGTTCATACGATTTGCTAACGAATGGCTATTTCGGAATTTTAAATTTCCATGATGAGGGGGAGGGGGATGAAATGGCCTATAACATTCTTTTTTAATATCTCAAAAATTATTGCGGTTCAAACGATGAAAATGGAGTTCTTTTCAGTTCATACGATTTGCTAACGAATGGCTATTTCGGAATTTTTAATTTCCATGATGAGGGGAGAGGGGGATGAAATGGCCTGTAACACTCTTTTTTAAATATCTCAAAAATTATTGCGGTTCAAACGACAAAAATAGAGTTCTTTTCGGTTCATACGATTTGCTAACGAATGGCTATTTTGAAATTTTGAATTTCCATGGTGGGGGGCTGGTGAAATGGTCGGTCTCTCTGTATATATGCAAAAACTCAATATTATTTTTTAAATATCTCAAAAACTATTGCGGTTCAAACGATAAAAATGGAGTTCATTCCTGTTCATACGATTTACTAACGAATGGCTATTTCGGAATTTTGAATTTCCATGATGAGGGGGGGGGTGAAATGGTAGGCCTGTAACATTATTTGTTAAATATCTCAAAAACTATTGCGGTTCAAACGATAAAAATGGAGCTCATTCCTGTTCATACGATTTACTAACGAATGGCTATTTCGGAATTTTGAATTTCCATGATGAAGGGGGGGGGGTAAATGGTGTAGGCCTGTGACATTCTTTTTTAAATATCTCAAAAACTATTGCGGTTCAAACGATGAACATGGAGTTCTTTTCGGTTCATACGATTTGCTAACGAATGGCTTTTTTGAAATTTTGAGTTTCCATGGGGGGGGGGCTGGTGAAATGGTCGGTCTCTCTGTATATATGCAAATTCTCAATATTATTTTTTAAATATCTCAAAAACTATTGCGGTTCAAACGATAAAAATGGAGTTCATTCCTGTTCATACGATTTACTAACGAATGGCTATTTCGGAATTTCAAATTTCCATGATGAGGGGGAGGGGGATGAAATGGCCTGTAACATTCTTTTTTAAATATCTCAAATATTTTTGCTGTTCAAACGATGAAAATGGAGTTCTTTTCGATTCCTACGATTTGCTAACGAATGGCTATTTTGAAATTTTGAATTTCCATGGAGGGGGCTGGTGAAATGGTCGGTCTCTCTGTATATATGCAAAAACTCAATATTATTTTTTAAATATCTCAAAAACTATTGCGGTTCAAACGATAAAAATGGAGTTCATTCCTGTTCATACGATTTACTAACGAATGGCTATTTCGGAATTTTGAATTTCCATGATGAGGGGGGGGTGAAATGGTAGGCCTGTAACATTATTTGTTAAATATCTCAAAAACTATTGCGGTTCAAACGATAAAAATGGAGTTCATTCCTGTTCATACGATTTACTAACGAATGGCTATTTCGGAATTTTGAATTTCCATGATGAGGGGGGAGGGGGTGAAATGGTAGGCCTGTAACATTATTTGTTAAATATCTCAAAAACTATTGCGGTTCAAACGATAAAAATGGAGTTCATTCCTGTTCATACGATTTACTAACGAATGGCTATTTCGGAATTTTGAATTTCCATGATGAAGGGGGGTAAATGGTGTTGGCCTGTGACATTCTTTTTTAAATATCTCAAAAACTATTGCGGTTCAAACGATGAAAATGGAGTTCTTTTCGGTTCATACGATTTGCTAACGAATGGCTATTTTGAAATTTTGAATTTCCATGGGGGTGGAGGGCTGGTGAAATGGTCGGTCTCTCTGTATATGTGCAAATTCTCAATATGATTTTTTAAATATCTCAAAAACTATGGCGGTTCAAACGATAAAAATGGAGCTCATTCCTGTTCATACAATTTACTAACGAATGGCTATTTCGGAATTTTAAATTTCCATGATAAGGGGGAGGGGGATGAAATGATCTGTAACATTCTTTTTTAAATATCTCAAAAATTACTGCGGTTCAAACGATGAAAATGAAGTTCTTTTCAGTTCATACGATTTGCTAACGAATGGCTATTTCGGAATTTTGAATTTCCATGATGAGGGGGGAGGGGGAATGAAATGGCCTGTAACATTCTTTTTTAAATATCTCAAAAATTATTGCGGTTTAAACGATGAAAATGGAGTTCTTTTCAGTTCATGCGATTTACTAACAAATGGCTATTTCGGAATTTAAATTTCCATGATGAGGGGGGAGGCGGGATGAAATGGCCTGTAACACTCTTTTTTAAATATCTCAAAAATTATTGCGGTTCAAACGATGAAAATAGAGTTCTTTTCGGTTCATACGGTTTGCTAACGAATGGCTATTTTGAAATTTTGAATTTCCATGATGAAGGGGGGGGGGGTAAATGGTGTAGGCCTGTGACATACTTTTTTAAATATCTCAAAAACTATTGCGGTTCAAACGATGAAAATGGAGTTCTTTTCGGTTCATACGATTTGCTAACGAATGGCTATTTTGAAATTTTGAATTTCCATGGTGGGGGGCTGGTGAAATGGTCGGTCTCTCTGTATATATGCAAAAACTCAATATTATTTTTTAAATATCTCAAAAACTATTGCGGTTCAAACGATAAAAATGGAGTTCATTCCTGTTCATACGATTTACTAACGAATGGCTATTTCGGAATTTTGAATTTCCATGATGAGGGGGTGAAATGGTAGGCCTGTAACATTATTTGTTAAATATCTCAAAAACTATTGCGGTTCAAACGATAAAAATGGAGTTTATTCCTGTTCATACGATTTACTAACGAATGGCTATTTCGGAATTTTGAATTTCCATGATGAAGGGGGGGGGTAAATGGCGTAGGCCTGTGACATTCTTTTTTAAATATCTCAAAAATTACTGCGGTTCAAACGATGAAAATGGAGTTCTTTTCGGTTCATACGATTTGCTAACGAATGGCTATTTTGAAATTTTGAATTTCCATGGGGGTGGGGGGCTGGTGAAATGGTCGGTCTCTGTGCGTATATGTAAATTCTATTATTTTTTAAATATCTCAAAAACTATTGCGGTTCAAACGATAAAAAATGGAGTTCATTCCTGTTCATACGATTTACTAGAGAATGGCTATTTCGGAATTTAGAATTTCCATGATGAAGGGGGGGGGGTAAATGGTGTAGGCCTGTGACATTCTTTTTTAAATATCTCAAAAACTATTGCGGTTCAAACGATGAAAATGGAGTTCTTTTTCGGTTCATACGATTTGCTAACGAATGGCTATTTTGAAATTTTGAATTTCCATGGGGGTGGGGTGCTGGTGAAATGGTCGGTCTCTGTGCGTATATGTAAATTCTATTATTTATTAAATATTTCAAAAACTATTGCGGTTCAAACGATAAAAATGGAGTTCGTTCCTGTTCATACGATTTACTAACGAATGGCTATTTCGGAATTTTGAATTTCCATGATGAGGGGGGTGAAATGATAGGCCTGTAACATTATTTTTTAAATATCTCAAAAACTATTGCGGTTCAAACGATGAAAATGGAGTTCTTTTCAGTTCACACGATTTGCTAACGAATGCCTATTTTGAAATTTTGAATTTCCATGGTGGGGGGCTGGTGAAATGGTCGGTCTTTCTGTATATATGCAAATTCTGAATATTATTTGTTAAATATCTCAAAAACTATTGCGGTTCAAACGATAGAAATGGAGTTCATTCCGGTTCATACGATTTACTAACGAATGGCTATTTCGAAATTTTGAATTTCTATGGTGGGGGGGCTGGTGAAATGGTCTGCCTCCTATATTTATATGCAAATTCTCAATATTATTTGTTAAATATCTCAAAAACTATTGTGGTTCAAACGATGAAAATGGAGTTCATTCCGGTTCATACGATTTATTAACGAATGGCTATGCTGAAATTTGAAATATCTATTTTTTGGGGGTACCATTTCACCAGCCCCCACTTTGTTTTTTAAATAACTCAAAAACTATTGCGGTTCAAACGAAAAAAATTGAGTTCATTCCGGTTCATACGTGGTAGAAACGAATGGTGCAAAAAAAATTTAAAAATTCCATGGTGGGGGGCTATCGTTTCACCAGCCCCCCCACTTTGTTTTTTAAATATCTCCAAAACTTTTGCGGTTCAAACGAAAAAAACCGAGTTCATTCCGGTTCATACGTGGTACAAACGAATGGTGTCTGAAAAATTAAAAAATTCCGTGGTGGGGGGGCTGGTGAAATGCACCTCACTGAATTGACTATAATTACTGCTCCATATGTAATATCAATCACATCAAAAAACGTTGAAAATTTCATCACCCTGGAGTGGGACATTTTTCTGATGCGATTGATATTACGTATGGAACAGTAATTACAGTCAATTCAGCAATGTCTGATTGCTGTGTTAATTATCATGATATATTGCCCACATATTATAAGAATATTTTCCCACACTATGTAGGGTAAACCCTGGCCACACACAGCACAGCTCTTCAAGGCCTGTCTTCATAATGTTGACACCCTTCTGTGGCCAGCCCTATCACACATCTCACCAATCAAATGTTTGGATGCCATTTGGCGTGTTATACCTCAGGGCAGCATCCGTAAACTGTATGCTGTCCTGTATGCATCTATGCCTCGCATTTATCCAAGCCGCAGGTGACGCTGCAATGTACTGGCTTGCCTCCCTGGTGTAGCCGTTTTATCCAAATACATTGCTTATCTGTTCTGGAATTGTAATAATTTCTTTTCCTATACATGTACATACCAATTTTCATCTTGATTGGATGATTCTTTCTGTGTACTTCATTTTTTTGGCAGAGTATATTTTTACTGCTAGTAAGTCAAAAAATTTCTTCCAAGGTCATTTTCCACATTATTTTGCAGTGTAATAATAAACCTGGTTATCTTATGGCAGTAGTTCTTTAGAAATTATAGAGAATAAACAAAACAACAATCCCAAATTTCCTCAGGGCACATATTATTTGAAAAAGAAACTTTACATAATTTGTACACTACTATTACAACAATATGCAACTAAGAAATGTTACTAAATTACAAGAGAAGTAAATGAGGTGGCAGGAAGAAATTGTAGATACACCCTAAGGTACCACTAAGTATATGTGCAAAAGAGAATCCAAGGAAAATATTTGATTTGATTGGGAGCAATGGCTATCATGAGCAACTCCGTGGGATATAGGTTGTTGGCTGTCCCTAATTTAGGGCCAATGGTTCCAGTGAAAGGAGACAGCCACTGCTGTAAGACAAGCACAACATCCATGCCTAAATAAGGTTTGAACCCCGACCCATCTCGGACCAATGATCAGAAGCCAGCGCTTAGACCACTGCGCCAACCCTAGGAAAATAGTGACTCTTCAATGGTTAATATTTCAATAACAAAATATTTTCTTTTGCTGCTTCATTTAAGACACTCTTACCTTGATGTAGTCATATTTCTTGGTATGTTAGTGATGTTAAAGCTTCATAATAGACAGACTGACAGAAAAGTACATTTTTTTTTTTTTTTTTTAGTTGGAGGTTTAACGACCACCGTGAGCAACTCAATGGGCTATAAGCAGTCGCCCGTCCCTAATTTAGGGTCACTGGTTCCAGGGAAGGGAGAGAGCCAGTACCGTAAGACAAACACAACATCCATGCCTGACCGGGATTCGAACCCGGACCCCTTACGGACGAATGATCAGAGGCCAGCGCCTTAGACCACTGCGCCACCGGGGCGGCAGAAAAAAGTACATTACACAGGTGCTCATACTGCCTGTAACCTTCCACATGACATAAAAAGCAGCAGTGCCTATGTTCAATTAACAAAACTTTTTTATGATGTTTAATTTTCTTCAATCTCAATAAGTTGGTAATAATGGATATATTTAATTTACACAGTGCTTTAATGGTGTTGTGAAACAGAGAAAGAACAGTAGAAAAGAAGCCAATGAAATTAGATGGCTAGAAAAAATTGATGTGTTATACATTATGTAACTTTAAGTCAACAAAGGTGGGAGTATATTCTACAGCTAGAGGTTGTCACACCATAGAATACAGATAAATTCCTTTAGTAACTGTCACTGTGACATGTGCAGAAAATGCCCTTTTAGTTTCATTAACAGAGCAAAGAAACTCCCAATAAATAATTACATTACTTATTCAACATTTCATTTCTATAAAACACTTATAAACATTTGTGTAAAAACTTATTATTCAACATTTCATTTCTATGCTACTTATTTACATTTGAATTGAAACAAATTTTCCCATGAAGCCTACTGAACTACTTGATGCACTGATTAAAACATGAACATTAACACTGTTTCTAACATTTAAGCAAAATTTCAAAACGCATTTGAAAGGTTCTGATTAACAGCATGCTGAATTACATATACACGCTAAACTTGAAGTACACCTGATCCTAAAAAGTTTGAAACGGTGCTACATGCACTTAACTACCGTCCAGAAAGTGCACCACGTTCATCAATGTCAACAACGCAGGCATTACATAAAATTTACCACAGCTATCGTGTACAATTACATCCGTGCTTTACCTCTATACACAAAATATGACTTACCTATAATATTATGCATCCATATGTAGTTAACTTAACGCCCGTCCAGAAAATACACCATCTTCTTTGATGTCAACAACGAAGTTACAGAAAATGTACCAGACTAGGGATGAGCGATAGTATTCGCACTATCGATACTATCGATAGTTGCAGCACTATCGACAGCCCAGTTTCGAATAGTTTAGTCTTCTGATAGTATCGCGATAGTTTTTGCAAACTATCGACTGTTCATGTTATTCGCTTGGTTATTCGTTACAAAACCGTTGCCTAAAACGCTGCGCGATAGGTTTTGGAAACTATCGACCATTTAATTATCGACAGTTCATGTTATTCGTTGTAAAATCGTTGCCTAAAACGTTGAACATTTTAAAATGTATGGATAGTTCGACAATTATCTAACGAATGGTTCTACATTTCGAAAACACTGGTAGTTTTACACACTGTGAGATCAACTGTCGAATAGTTCGTAATTTTGGAAATGCTGATAATTTGTCCTGAGTGACAATGAAATCTTTTCCTTTCAAGTAATTTATTAAATGTGACAGAGCGATCGTCGAGTGTCCAAGACTACGCAATTCAAGAACACTGATGGTTTTACGATGAGATCTATTGTGGAATAGTTGCGCATTTAGAAAATAATAACGATAAATAAAAAAACAATAGTTTCACACACAATGAGCCCAACTATCGAAAAAAGAATTTCCCATTTCTAAAACACGACATTTAGTATGCAGTGAAATTAGCTATCGAATGGTTCTGAATTTTGAAAACACTGATATAGTTTGCCATAAATGACCCACAGAAATCCCTGAAACAATGCCTGCAGAAAAATACTCACTGAAAATGACACTTCTTGGTATCTGGAAAAATGCCCAAAATATCAAGTTGTAGACGTGTGTGTATGGTTTTTTTTATGTAAGAGGGTGGGGGAATGATCACTGTGAGTAACTTTATGTGCTGTAAGCAGATGCCAGTCCCGAATTTAGGCTCATATTGGTTCCAGATAATGTAGAGACAATGCAGTAAGACAAGCACAACATCCGGTGCCGCCCTGGCCCCTGGTAATGCAGTGGTCTAAGCACTGGCTTGTGGCCATTCGTCCGGCCTCGAATCCCGGTAAGACACGAGTGTGTTTTTTTATTCTTGCAGCACTAGCTCTCTGCCTTCCCTGGTGTCAGTGGCTTAAGACAAGTCCATAAGTATGGCTACAGCCTATACTACTTAACTCCAAGTAGTATAGCAATACTTTTTAGTATCTATACTACCTAAATCCAAGTAGTATAGCCATACTTTTTAGTATTCATACTTGAAGAAGTAATAATATATATGTATATATGTGTGTGTGGGGATGTAAGGTCAGGTGATGCGTAACATCACAGCCTCTCCTTGACAAATGTCAACCCCGCCTTCTCGTGGTGCATCCTGTTCCCACTAAAGGGGCTCTGACGACCGCCAATAGCGGTATAACTATACCATCGGGATCAGAGGAAATTCTATCCCACACTCTCCAACCCGCTTGGCCAGCGTGGTGAGTTATGGCCAAACCCCTCCAAAATGACTCCACAACTTAAATCTTGGCCCTCAGTCTCCGGCAGCTGGAATGTACCTGGCCAAGGCAGCGGCAAGTGCGACATGAAGGCAGAGGGTGCTAAGAATCCCCGGAGGACCGGACTAGGCTGCCATCTGATGCTGACCTTGGCAACGTACAATGGACGCTCCCTATCTTCTGATTCAAGGCTTCTTGAATTGGAAGAGGAACTACAAAGGATCAAGTGGGACATCGTGGGGCTAAGTGAGGTAAGGAGAAAAGGAGAAGATCTCATCGAACTGAAAAGTGGACATCTCTTCTACTATCGTGGGACAGATACTGGCAGAACTAGTGGTGTTGGATTTATAATAAACAAGAAACTGAAGGATAAAGTTGTAGAAGTTAAAAGTTCCTCTGACAGAGCTGCACGGCTTGTTATCCAACTCTCGAAAAGATACCAGGCTCAGATTATTCAAACTTATGCACCCACCACAAGTCATCCTGGCCGCCCCGGTGGCGCAGTGGTCTAAGGCGTTGGCCTCTGATCATTCGTCCGTAAGGGGTCCGGGTTCGAATCCCGGTGAGGCATGGATGTTGTGTTTGTCTTACGGCACTGGCTCTTTCCCTTCCCTGGAACCAGTGACTCTAAATTAGGGACGGGCGACTGCTTATAGCCCATTGAGTTGCTCACGGTGGTCGTTAAACCTCAAATCAAAAAAAAAACATCAAGTCATCCTGAAGAAGAAATTGAAGAATTTTATGAGGAAATTTGTCATCTAAATAATAAAGGTAAGCAGCACTTGAAGGTAATTATGGGAGATTTCAATGCAAAAATAGGGCAACTGCAACAGAATGAAACTTCAGTAGGTAAATTCGGTCACGGCAACAGAAACCAGGGTGGAAATACTCTCGTTGAGTTTGCAGAGGCAGAAGGGTTTTTCATCTTGAACTCCTTCTTCAAGAAAAAGCCACACAGGAAATGGACATGGAGACATCCAAATGGGACAAGTGAAATTGATTTTATTATGTGTAACAAAAAATTCGTCATAGAAGACTGCAGTGTGCTAAACAAGTTCAACACAGGTAGTGACCATAGATTGGTGAGATGTAAGATGCACCTCAACACTAAACTTGAACGTGGCAAGCTCATAAGACAAACAAAATCTATTGACATAACCAACCTTAAAAAACACCATAATACCTTCAAGTTGGAACTGAAGAACAGGTTCTCTGCTTTAGAAGGCCTAACATCGGAAGAAGTGGACATCTCTGAAGTTAACAGAAAAGTAACCAAAGCTCTTATGGAAACAGCAACAAAATTAGCTGGGTCTAAGAACAAGTTGCATGTAAATAAATTATCAGAAAAAACGAAAATGTTGATGCAAAAAAGAAGAGAGATGAGGACAACTAAAGAAGATGTGACTTCCAAAGTGGAATATATAGAGCTATGCAAGACAGTACGAAAAAGTATCACTGAAGACGTAAGAAAATTCAACTGTGAACTAGTGAGGAAAGCAATTGAAAACAACCAAAGCCTAAAGATAGCAAAGGGACATCTCAGTAAGGGAAGAAAACAGATTATGGCACTGAGAAAAGAAGATGGTTCTGTAACAAGAAATAGAGGCGAAATTTTGACAAGAGTGAAAGATTTCTACTCCAAATTATATGAAAGGGATGATACATGCACTCCAGACATCATGAAAGATACCAGTACCAGAGTTCCTCCAGTCCTTCCAGCAGAAGTTGCACATGCAATCAAGAACATGAAGCGGGGAAAAGCTAAAGGAGAAGATGGAATTACTGTAGACATCATACAAGAAGCAAGTGGAGAAATCGAAACAGTACTCGCCCAAATTTTCACTCGATGCCTTAATGAAGGAAAGATTCCTGAGGATTGGAACACCGCTACAATGATCCTGCTACATAAGAAAGGTGACATTGAGGATCTCGGAAATTACAGACCTATCAGCCTCCTATCAGTAGTTTATAAAATCTTCACTAAAGTTCTTTCACACCGCTTGAAGGTAACACTGGACATGGCTCAACCGAGAGAACAAGCTGGATTCAGGAGTGGCTACAGCACAATAGATCATATCCATGTGCTGAGAGAACCAATTGAAAGAGCGAGGGAATATGAACTTCCATTGTGCATGGCTTTTATCGATTATGAAAAAGCCTTTGATTCGGTGAAACCATCAGCAGTTACAATGGCTCTGAAAACCTGCGGTATTGAAGATGCATACATTAATATTATTAATAACATCTATGAAAATGCAAGTGCAAAGATTAGGCTGTTTGAAAATACAACACACATAAAAATTGGAAAAGGAGTGAGACAAGGTGACACCATATCTCCGAAGCTCTTTAATGCCACATTGGAGGGTGTTTTTCAGTCACTGAGCTGGGAAAACAAGGGGATAAAGATTAATGGAGATTATCTAACCCACCTTCGTTTTGCTGATGACATAGTCATTTTTGCAACTACCCCATCAGAGCTGCAGAGTATGATCCAGGAACTTGCTGGCAAGAGTAAAGAAGTGGGATTAAAAATGAACTTTCAGAAGACAAAAGTGATGTTCAATGCTTTTTCAAGAAATGAAGATTTATCGATTGATGGAGAAAAGCTGGAGATAACAGACACGTACGTTTATCTTGGACAGCAGATATCAAGTGAGGGTCACATTGATGAAGAAATTAATCGGCGTACAAAACTTGCCTGGAGAGCTTTTGGAAGAAACAGCATAATTTTCAAGAGCAATATGCCATTATGTCTTAAAAGAAAAGTGTTTGATCAATGCATCCTTCCAGTGCTTACGTATGGTGCAGAGACGTGGACCTTAACTAAAAGAGACATACAAAGGCTGCAGACAACTCAAAGCAGCATGGAGAGGTGCATGCTTGGTGTAACCAGGAGAGATAAGAAGAGGAACTCGTGGATCCGAAAAATGACAAGAGTGGAAGACATCATGATCAGAGTTAAATCCCTGAAATGGCAATGGGCTGGACATACTGCCAGAAGGACAGATCATCGATGGACAGCCGAAATTTTAGATTGGATTCCAAGGGACAGGAAAAGACCCAGAAGAAGACCACATGGGAGATGGGTGGATGAAATTCGAAAGTATGCAGGGGTGACATGGAGGAGACTGGCACAAGACAGACCGTTGTGGAGGAAACTTGGGGAGACCTTCGTCCAGCAGTGGATTGATAATGGTTGACAATGATGATGATGATGATGATGATATGTGTGTGACATGGAGAAGATAGGCTCAAGACAGACAATTGTGGAAGAAACTTGAGGAGACCTTCATCCAGCAATGGATTGATAATGCTTGATGATTATATATATATGAAGAAATTAATCGGCGTGTACAACTTACCACGAGCATATCCATTGGTTATAAGCAGTTGTCTGTTCCTAATTTAAGGCACTTGGTTCCATGGAAGGGAGAAAGAGAAAGACAAACATACTACTCATGCCTCATTCAGAACTCAAAACACAGATCCAGCAGACTGGTATACCACTAAGATGGTCATTATATTTCAAAAACCCATTTTAACACCAAATCTGCATAATAATTCCAAACACAAAACTTCTTAATATTGTACCATAGCATGAATGCTTTTTGTACTTAATCACTTTAATACATAAGATTAACATTACTGACATACATTAAAAATAGAGCAAACTGAAGTCTTTTTTTTTTTTTATTGTTTTTTTTTTTTTTTTTTTTGATTGGAGGTTTAACGACCACTGTGAGCAACTCAATGGGCTATAAGCAGTCGCCCGTCCCTAATTTAGGGTCACTGGTTCCAGGGAAGGGAGAGAGCCAGTGCCGTAAGACAAACACAACATCCATGCCTGACCGGGATTCGAACCCGGACCCCTTACGGACGAATGATCAGAGGCCATCGCTTAGACCACTGCGCCACCGGGGCGGCCAAACTGAAGTCAATCTTTTTACTTTCTGTGAACAATTATGAAGTATTCAAGATGCCATTTCAGTTTTTTAAATGAATAAAACACTTGAAAAATCTTATCTGCTGCAGAAATGTTTTTTACAGTGCCATGTTGATTTCACCAACTTCCACTTTTCAAGCTATTTTTCATTGATTATGGCATTAATGGAATCAAGCATGTTGGGAAAAAAATATTTTTGGTGAGAAACAACTGTGGCTACAGTCCATCAACCAGTGGCAGATATATCAAGGAAGGTAGCTGTTATTGTTGAGGAAATGCAAATGAGTGCTAGCGCAACATGGTATTTGCATTTCTACAATTTTTCAACCAGAACTATAAAAATTTGGATGCATGACACCCAAGTCTTCTATATTTGTTGAAACCAAAAAAAAAAAAAAAAAGCAGAAATTTGAAAAAACTTCCTTAACAGTTGGGAAACATATATATACACACATAGACATAGTTTTCGTTTTTTGGGTGCTTTATATTTTCTCCTAAATTTTTTTTTGGGGGTGGGGAAGGTTATCTGTGGGGGTTTTTTAGTTGTTTTGGAGTAGGTTAATTTTATTTTAATTTTTTATTTGCATTTTCTGTTTATCATTTGCTGTTTTTGTAGCAGACTGGATGATGCAAAATCCACACTTGTTGGTCTTTACAGAGGTATGAGGTGTTATCTGTGCCTAGCTCTTGATGAAACCATAGATAGCATCTTGCCATAGTTCTACATTCCTCTTTCTTTTCTCCCAGTTGGTTGTTAGATCTGTTCTTTTGATTTCTCCAAATCAGTTGCTACTGCTTTCAATTTTGTATGTTTTTGATTTTTCTTTTATGTAGCCTCAGGTGCTTTGGAATTTCAAAAGCTGTTTTGAAAATTTACATGTAACCTTTATTATGCTTATATATATATTCTGTATATAGGTATTTGCTTTTTTGTCATCAGCTTACTTTATATTAATACGACCATTCTTTGAGAACCTGCTTTCCCTCTTTCTGTGACGTTCAACTACTGATCAAGGTCAAATAGTGAGTACACTTGTGCAAAGAAAATTTTCTCATTGTTTACGTGATTTTATTACAAAGCAAAGCCAATGCGCACCCGCAGCAACTGTACTCATCATTATAATCAAGTAAAATGTCAATACTAGGAAGTTTTCATGTTTACTACCCTTACTTATAATTAAAAGCTAAAATGTGACAGTTCATATTTTTATTTAACAGATGAGCAGTATAATCAAAATGGATAACATACCGAATTTACAAATTTTACCTATACTGTGAAGTATAAATTTTTGCTTTCTTTTCCATTACAACACAAAATGCAGCCCGCGAGAACCACCGAAATGCCCAGCTGACACGGTCCGTGCTAGTCGGAGCAAAACGTCCCCTCGAAGGCGGTAAAGGAGTATTACCGAAAGTACTCGGGTATGAATAAATATTGAAGTAAATGAGGATGCAGCAAAGGAAAAAAAACTCATTTGGTGATGAGGCAAAATAAATTCCAACGGAAAAAAAAAAAAAAAAAAAAGAAGCGGACCCGTGGCCAAATGAAAACCCCCGTGCCGCATCCACATAACGGAAATATGAATTGAAAGCCAAGCCCCACGTGCGGTAAGTGTTCATCGAACTTTACCAACTAAAAGTGCAGTTCAAAAATTCAAATGCATTAATGCACGTTAAATAATATAACCTCCAATATTGGAAGTAAATTGAAAAATATTAAAATTTTGTTTACAATCTGTACCAAACAACACTAACACTTAAAATAAACTTTAAATGTTCTCCTCAGCAGAAAGTGACCACCAATAGATAACTGAAACATCAGACTGAATACCAAAAGACAGAAGACCACATCTAAATGTTCTCCTCAGCAGAAAGGTAGCAATATGAATACACATTTTGGAGAAATTCAAATACTGTTTGCTTTAATAAAAAGGAATGAATTCTAGTTGTCACTGTACATTACATTCTGTGACCAAATATCATGTCTTCTGAAACTATGAGCAATACTATTTTAAATGTGAGTAACAGATGCAACAGTAATAAAATGTTTTTTTCACTCCCATAAATCATAACATTGCACTAAAAACATATACAATTTGTGACTGTAGTTACAAATTTTGATATAATATATAAGGAATGAAGGATCAAACTTTAGAACATGATAACAAGAGATTCAAAGCACACATTTCATCACAACATTGACTTTTTTTTTTTTTTTATATTTTAGTTACTGTACAAAAGGCATACATTGCAAATGATATGAAAAATAAGGACATTATATTTAAAAAGTTTAAAACTTTGATATCAGGAAATCAAATTTTAGAATTCAATAGTGAGATTAAATACCGCAGATTTCAACACACTTCTTCAATGAATTGACAGCCTTGTGTGGGCCCTGGCTTTTTCAATGAGCATTTTTGTGAGATTTCGTAACATTAACCCCACGTCCAACACCCCCACCCTCACACACACCTGGAGGACCAAGGGACAACTTCACAGGGAACCATCCACACATTCAGGTCCCCAAACACAGGGAGTCTGTGGAAAACAAAGACCAGAAAGCCGGCAGGACCGGGATTTGAACACCCGTCAGAAAGTGCCTCCCAGACAGTGCATAGTGACTTAAGCAACTGCACTATGCTGGTGGTTCATCACAACACTGTAACAATTTATAAGATTTTTTCAATTACAACACTAAAGGCATACAGTGTAAATTACATGAAAAGTAAGAAAATCATATTCAATTACAAACAATTTATTTACGGTTTGGATGATTGTACCAAACAAAATATATCTTTAAATAAACAACTAATTACTTATTCTCAGCAGAAAATGTAGCAATATAAAAATGCAAAATGTGGGAGAAATCAAATGCTTTGTTCATTTTAATACATAAGAAATGAAACTTATATCAAGAAATCATATTTCAAAATGTGATAATGATATGAAACCCACATTACATCACAACACTGCAAAGTGTGACAATTTGTACAATATTTTTTATTACAATGCATAAGACATACATTTGCAAATGACATGAAAAAATGTATTGAATTGCTAGAATTTTACTTACAATCCAACTGATCATATTCAAATAATTTGTTCTTAGCAGAAAATAGTTAGTATAAAAAATATAAAGCACTGTGAAAAATCAGAATTTTTTTTTGATGCTTATGAAACAGGAGATATGGTCTAGACACCAAATATCAAAATATGATGTGATGCCAAATCAGATTTACATAATTCACGGAATGAAGGGTAACTTCTACAGGGCCATACATTCACTGTAGAGCTTATTGTAATCAAATGTTCTGAGATCTGTCATTGACTTGAAACTGACATTACTTTATTTCTTTTTAACCAATAATCAATATAAAACTAACATCATCATCACTGTTAACCATTATCAATCAACTGCTGAATGAAAGATTCCCCAAGTCTCTTCTGAAGCTGTGTTGAGCCACTCTGCTCCATATTACTTTGGTATGCTTTTGAATTTCAACCACCCATCTTCCCTGTGCTCTTCTTCTTCTGTCCTTCGGTATCCAGTCTAATATTTCATCCAGTTATTTATCGGTGGCAGTTCTATAGATATTGTCCATAATACACACACATATATATTATAGAACTGACCACCAATAGATAACTGAAACATCAGGCTGAATACCAAAAGACAGAAGACCACACGGAAGATGGGTGGGTGAAATTTGAAAGCATGCCGGAGGGAAATGGAGGCAACTGGCTCAAGATAGACAGTTGTGGAAGACTTTAGTCAAGGCCGTATAGAAAACACAAGGCCATGACATTTGAGAGATGAGTTCCTTCCGTTTATGATGTCACTCTCATATTACACGGACTGATGCGTTGGTGTCGTGTTTGACGCCACACATGACAGCGTTGGAAACCAATTGGTAGCCATGGTTTCTGTGCAACATCAAAAGGAGAGAGAACTTATCTCTCTAATGTTATGGGCTTATGTTTTCTAGATGGCCTTGCTTTCATTTAGCAGTGGACTGATAATGATTGCATTTACCTTGGGCAACAGGTATTATGCAAGGGTCACATTGATGAAGAAATTAATCGGTTTATATAACTTGGTTGGACAGCTTTTGGAAGAAACACATTTCTCAAGAGCAATATGCTAATTACTATTATTCTTAAAAGAGAAGTGTTTAATCAATGCATCCTTTCAGTTCTTATATATGGGGTAGAGACTTGGACTTAAACACACATACAAAGGCTGCAGACAACTAAAAGTAGCATAGAAAGATGCATGTGTGATGTAACCAGGCAAGATAAGAGGAACTTTTGGATCAGGAAAGTGACAAGAATGGGTGGCACTATGATCTGAGTAAAATTCCTGAAATACTAATGGGCTGGACATATTGCCAAAGGAATAGACCACTGAAGGACAACCGAAATTCTAGACTAGATTCCAAGGGATAGGAAAAGACCACACAGGAGATAGGCGGATGAATTTCAAATGCATGCTGCATGCGGGCATGACATGGAGGAGATTGGAACAAAATAGACCATTGTGGAAGAAATTTGGGGAGACCATCAAACAGTGGATTGATAATGAGATATGCAATATATACAGAGTTATTATAAATCAAACAGACAATTTCAACACCAAATACATACATATATATATATATATACAATATATGTGAAACAAGCAAACTAACAGATAACCACCATTTGTAGGGGGAAAAAAATGATGAAATGATAAATTATGCTTTGCAGCTTTCCTGCATAGCAATTAGTACAAGTTAAGCCAGAGGAATATTTTTTTCTGATATTTCTGCTTTATCCTGACACATTTTTTAAGGCAATATTTTTAAAAATGGAAACTAATTCATGGTAGTTGGAAGTTTTCATCTCCTATCACTCTGTGCAACTTATATGGGTACTTATAATATTTATCTAGATTTTTCAACTCATATTGTTTCACATTACAGACCTGGGTAACAGGGCCATAGCCAGACAGAGGAATTAGAGGAGGCAGTTGATGACTGAGGTCGGGCAGAGGATATAAAACAGCTCTGGAAGTGGACTGTAGTGAGAGTCACAGAAGCGTATCTAGGGATTTCTGCGCTCGGGGTAAACCGCAAAATATTGCGCCCCAATCTGTCTTTCTATTTTCTACAAATGCATATCTATATATGTATATACAGTACTTGATCCGAACTCCAAAACATTATATATATCACTTAACTTAAAAAACTGTAACCTGTAACTTGCAAACAAATGTAATATGATTTCTGCAAAACCACACCATGCTGCAGGTTTCAAACATAATCAGCACATTAATGAGTTCAACCATAGATAAATTACAATCGTAATACAGAATCCAATAGCAACATCCCTAAACTCCTAACAAGAGGGAATATCCTTCAAAAATCAAATAACCCCCTTCTTCTCCCCCCTTCTTCACCACCAAAAGAAACCAAACATTTTTTAATAATAATATGAAACTGTAGTGAAGACAGAGTGCATAAGGTAGGGAAGACAGAGTGCATAAGGTAGGGAAGACAGAGTGCATGAAAGAGATATTTTTAAGAAATTAATTAAGATATCTAACTATTGGCTTCAAAATTTAGCACTCTCATGAATGAACCTGAACCTCTACCCCAGAGTACCAAATGTCTTTCCCTGATGAGTGATCTGGTGTTCTGGGGTACAGTTATATATTATTAAAAAATGTTTTTTTTTTTTGTGGTGATGAAGTGGGGGGGGGGGAGGGTTATTTGATTTTTGAAGGATATTCCCTCTTGTTAGGAGTTTAGGGATGTTGTTATTGGGTTCTGTATTAGGATTGTAATTTATCTGTGGTTGGACTGAACTCATTAATATATATATATATATATATATACAAGAGTGGAAGACATTGTGATCAGGGTAGAATCCGTGAAATGGCAATGGGCTGGACATGCTGCAAGAAAAACAGACTACCGATGGACAACTGAAATTTTAGACTGGTTTCCAAGGGACAGAAAAGGATCCAGAAGACCACACAGGAAATGGATGGATGAAATTCAAAAGCATGCCAGAGTAACATGGAGAAGATAGGCTCAAGGCAGACAGTTGTGGAATAAACTCTGGGGAACCTTCATCCAGCAATGGGTTGATAATGGTGATGATATATATATATATATGTTTCGGAGTTCGGGTTTTCAATTTCACATCAAATGGGCCGAAATTATCAGGCAGTCATGGCTCGTAGCCACAATAATGATCGAATATCCCCGAGAGAATCTTCAATGTGAATGACATCCTTATCTTATCCATCCAACTAAAGAAAAACAGCGGGCACCATTCTTATGAACAAAAGCTGTGGTTCTACTTTAGTTAGACGAACTGTACAACTACGTCTTCATTTACAAATGAAGGTAACTTGATCACGCTAGTTACGTTAAATGAAAACTTTTACAAAAAGTTCGTAAGTTGGAAGCTTTCGACCTTATTGGGCAAAAGGAAACTCAGCTCAGGCTTTGCTCATTTTGGCCCTTTCCTGGCTACAGCCTTGCTGGGTAAGACCATATTAGACCTAAGATAAGGTTGAAAGCTTCCAACTTACGAATCTTTTGTAAAAGTTTTCATTTAACGTAACTAGCGTGATCAAGTTACCTTTATTTGTTAATATTGTTACGTGTTTTGCCAATCATCGTCATACGTCTTCATTTCTGAATGTAAGCAAATAGCATCCTCTTAACATTTTGAGAAAGAAAATTTAACTGTAAGTGTACCCGAAACTGGTGAAGTTTCAATTATAAATTAAAGCAGATTGCAAGCAGTAATTTTTGCACCTTCTCTTGATCTGTGGCCAGGTCAATTTTTCCCACCCTTACGCCTCTAGTGAGTCACTAGGTTGGGCAAAAGGAAACCCAGCTCAGGCTTTGCTCATCTTGGCCCTTTCCTGGCTACAGCCTTGCTGGGTAAGACCATATTATACCAGACGAACAAGTTTCACTGTAGTATAGAAGAGCTGTGAGCATGTTAGGTTATTTAGTCATGATGATGTGTTGTCGGCTTTACCACAAAACTTAATGCATGTTATGTTGTTATTTTTTTGTCTTCTAAATAGCTAAAATGCTTACTGTGGGTTACAGTGAACTACTTTGAATAAATATTACATCAAAGCATACTGGATCCTGATCTCCTTTGTGTAGGTTAGTGATGTTTGATAAACTGTATAAGTTTCTTTTACCTATAATGAGTTCACATGAACAGAAAACGAAGTTACATATTTCCTGAGTTTGTATTCTCTATGTACCAGCATGGACTTTCATACGCATTGTGTTTCAGAGACTTTCACCGCATCTTCTTCCTACATGTTTTGAACTGTTCCTGCAGTGTCGTGTTTCACTGGTCTACTCCCTTAAGCTACTGCTGGTTCTACAGCATTCACTGTAATTATTATCATCAACCTTTGTACATACACTTCATTGTATTTACCATTTCATGTTTTATTTTCTGCCTTCCATCACACTGCCTGTGTTGCTGGCGTGACTGTGTTTCATGTATTTTTGTAACGAATAAAGCGAATTTTGAGAGTGCTCTGAAATGAAAACATTGACCATTATTATAAAAAAAGGTTATGATGTGAACAATTTATCTGAGAAATATTTTTGGGTTTTATAACACTTTTTTTCTTTTATCAAATATTAACCCTATGGTAGGTAGCAAGTTAAGAAAACTTAAAAATGCATAATCAAGAATTTTGCAAATTCAGTCTAAGAAACTTACACTGCCCACATAAGTAAAGAAATCCACAGTAGATAGTACATCTGGGAGTGAAATTATAGAAATTTACTCAAAAGGCTTTCTTTTAGGCACACTGCCAGCAGGTAACCTTTTGAATTCAAACTTTGGAGAAAGCTGGCAAAATAGAAATAATATCAGTTAGCCATATATAATGAAAACATTTTGCTTCCCTTTCCCGAGAAAACATCATGGAGCCAGGACTTGGTCAGGGATTTAATGAAAATGGAGCTGTGGAAAGTGTGTGCCAGGATTCGTACTGACAGACAAAAATTCTGAATTTATAACTCTGATTTAGAACAACCAATTCCATAAAGTTATCGTTTCATGTGATTAAGATATGATCTCATCAAAATAATTATTCTCACTACATACATTTCCAGGGATTGTATTAACAATGAGTTTTCAATTTTTATGTAATCCTTTTAACAATTACTCTATTTACTGCAGTGGTTTAAACTATGATTAAATTTTGCATATTTCCTGAGAATTAAGAAAATACACTGAGTTTATGTCTAGTAATTCATATAAACAGCAGTTTTTGACCATGCTATGTATGGTCTTGATCACCCTCAACAGAATCAGAGGACTGGTTGCCAGATTTTAGGAGACATCCAAATAAGTGGGATTTGGTGAGGGATATCTGAATTGCAGTTTTTGGTTAGCAATATTTCAATTCAATACTTTCTTGAAAATGTGGAAATACTTTGTTCATAAAGGAGGTAATTTTTTTCCCCAAGGGGACTGCAGAAATGTCTTCAGTTAGTAATGATAATGCTGTTTTTGGAAGATCATCTGGGCACATACTGTTTATGTTCACACAGTCTCGTGTTGATGCTTCAGTACGAGTCACCAAGGTATACTGAGTCCTGAGGGGGATGAAATAGGTATGGCATAAACTTTAGGGGTGTCTAGGGATAGAACAGGATCTCTGTTTTTTTAGCAGACACTTTATAATAACAGGTTAAGAAGATGGGCCCTGGAGAGTTTACAGATCTTATAAGAAAATGAACAATGCTAAGGGACTGAACCAATAAATAGGGTTCTATTTTAGTGTTAGTGTAAGAGTTGGAAGTTTTTCATGTGGAAATCATAGAGAATTTTGTTTATTATAGATGGTGGGTATTGATGGGCTTCAGAAATTTTCTTAATTGTAGCAACTTCTTGTTTGAAGGATGATTCACTGTTGCAGACAATCCTGGCACAATTAGTATTTTAAAACAATAAATTTGTGAGTAGTGGTGGAATGGGATGCACTGGGAATATACCAAAACATCAACACAAGCCTGTGTGAGAACAAACAGGATGTGTTAAATGGTCTTTCAAAAATAGGGTTATCAGCACCAAACCTTGAAGGCATTTCTGCAGTCCCCCTCCCCCTTTGGAAAGAAAAATAAAATAAAAAAAACTCGACACCTTTATAAAGAAAGCAACTCTATGTTTTCAAGAAAGTATTGAAATATTGGTGACTACGAACTGCAATTCATGTATCGCTCACCAAATTCCATTTATGTAGATCTATCTACTAAAATCTGATAATTGTTTCTGCATCGCCAATTCAAGTAGTACTTCTGGCAACCAGTGCTTTGATTCAGTTGATCGCAGGTGATCAAAACTATAGCTCAGTCAAGAGATTCTTCTTATATGAATTTAATTACTATACAAAACTTTGTGTATTTTTACTTACTTTTCACATAGTTAATGTTGCATGATGCCTGTTGTTTCAAACTATTCTGCTTATTTGATATCATAAGAGGTTTGGCATGTTTGTATCTTTTTTAAAACAACTTTGAAATTTTAGGTATTTTACATATGTACTATTTCCCAAATTTATACGTAATATCTGTTATGTTTACTTTTCTTGCCATTCCTGATGACTACAATTTGCCATGATAACCAGCTTCTCTAGCCGTTTGGGATGAAGTCTGTTACGTTTTGCTGTCATCACATTACCAGACTTTGAGAAGAGCCTTTCAGATGGAACTGAAGTTCCAACAATGCACAAATATTTTTGTGCAAGATCATAGAGCCCAGGATATACATATTTATTCCTTTCCCAGAACAACAATGGGTTTTCATTGCGATCTATAACTGGAAGTTGCAGATATTGCCTCAAGGAAACACTTATGCCACCCATAGTGTCACTGCTTGAACAATTTGTGCTGACCAGATTGTCATGAAAAGCCCATATGCTGTCTGTGCTTTGTACAGGTGACACAGGTGTTTCAGTAGCCTTCTCATGTTCATGCAACAAAGAATTAAGGCCAGTAATTGCACGTGAGCAGAACAAAACATTCTCAAAATGCAATCGCTTAAATCTTGGATCCAAGATTGTTGCTATGGCAATGCATTTTACATTTTCAACTGCCCCAAAACGTCTAGTGAAATTTTCGAGCAATGTTTTCTTTAACAATTCTGCACCATGTGCAACTGGTACATTTTGAATTGCCTTTTTGCAACAGCGCAACAAGGGAATTAAAGCACTCACAATTACATGATTTTGTGAAGATATTTCCCTTGTCACTTCTTCCACAGGCTTTAAAACTAACATGATGCTCTTTAATTCATCAATCTGGCTCTTGTGCAAGATCGGTGGTCCATCCACAACAGTTAAAACAGTTGCTATGTAGCCATATAATTGTATAAATCTCTCTAACATATAGAAAGTACTATTCCAACGGGTGCCTACTTCTTGAGTAAGTTTTAGTGTTTGCCCTTCAGCGACACCATCCTTCATTTGCTCAGCATGGAGCTTTTCTGTTGCACTTGCACTATGCTTGAAAAAAGTAACTGTCCTTTTTACTTCTCCTAATAAGTTTTTTATAATTTCTATAGCATTCAGAGAGTCTACTGCAACTAGATTTAGCAAATGTGCCACACAGTGTAAATGCCTGTGTTGTGAAAACATCTGCTGAGCTGCTTTCACAATGTTTGCACCACCATCAGTGACACAGCAAACAACTTTCTCATTAGTGATGTGCCATTCATTCATAACCTCCCGAAGAGCACTTTCAATGTTCTCTGAGGTATGTGGTGCTTTAAGAGGCTTTACAGCCAAATCCATACTTTGAGCATTACATTTGGTAATGAAATGTGCAGTAACACCAATATAACTCTTGCTATTTATATCAGTCCATATGTCTGTTGTGAGACACAACCACTTGGATTCCTCCAGTCTCTTAGATAAACCAATTTTTATCAGCTCATATTTCTTATCCAATAATGTTGTGATGGTTTTGCGAGAGGGCACCTTGTACCTGGGATTCAGTTCCTTAACAAATGTTTTAAAACCTTCCCCAGATACTACATCCAGGGGTAAGGCATCTTTTGCTATAAAAAACAGCAAAGTATCAGTTATTCGTTGAGACCCTGCTCCAGTAGGTGTCATTGCTTGCTGCTGGGTCAAAGTTTCAAAGATTGTGGGTTGCCTTGCTCTGGAATGAGTTTCGTTAAATTGCCCAGAAACTGATGGCACTTCACTGTTTAATTGAAGATCATTCAGTACCTGAACATCGGGTACAATACTACTGGTGTACATGCTTCTGTGCTTACGTTTAATGTGGTCCCACAAGTTTGAGGTATTTCGCGAATATGAAATTTGCTTTTCGCAAAGCTTACATTTTACCTGTGTTAAACTAACTTGCTCGAAAAATTCCCACACATTACTTTTTCTTCTTTTAGAAAACGTCGCCATCTCCGTTAATCGACAATTTAAAAAATCGAACAGGAAAAAAGCAGAAAAAGTAAAGTAAACGTGAAGAACTGTGACACAAAAACGGTAAATTTGAACTAGCGCTTTGAAAAACTGAAGGAGAAAATTATTCGTAAAAACTATTCGTGAAAACTATCGATAGTTTCGATAGTGTTACAAAAACTGTCGATTGTTTGTCGAGAGTTTTTACAAACCAGTCGATAGTTTATCGATAGTTTTATTTGGTCTATCGCACATCCCTATACCAGACACCAGTTCACAATTACATCCCTCTTATCGAGAACGAGAGTATGGTACTTCGGGGAGCTCGTGCTTCGGGTTGTTTCCGATCAAATCGTCTCCCTCTCTGAACAGCCAATCACAGCCTTGCGTGGAACCCGTATAACATTGCCGTGGTGTATTTTCTGGACATGCGTCAGGTCAGGGCTGAAAGCAGCGCAGTCTGGCGCAGTCCGCCAACGTTCCTTACGCTCCCAGTGGTGTTATGCAGGGAAATCTTCCAGTTGAGCTCAGAAAATTTATCTCTCTCTGTACGGCATGAAAATAAAACTGCTTTGGGTAGGAGGAGGGGGGCTACAGCCCCATAGCAGGAGCCGCCCCTGCTTCAGATGCTTCTGGAATCTCCGTGGATGTGCTATAAGGGAATACGATGGCCTTTCCTGGCGAAGTTATTGAGTGAACGATTTTTGATTTTTTCCCTCCTGCACTTGTTTTATAAGCTGGTGTCGTTCAGTAGATTCCTGACGTGCATGGAAGGTCTTTCATTCGCAATCATTTTCGGTGAAAGGATTTGATCCGGACTCCCTGTTAAATTTTCAAAGGAAGCAGTGTCGCTATAGGAATCTTCTCTTGTGATTGCTGAACTTGTTCTGAAGCAATGAAATCGCCGGTTTTTTTTTTGTTTTTTTTTGTGTGTCGGAAACGTGTTATACATTGGTTTCGACATATGCGTTTCGTACGTGTTGTCCAACTCTTGCCTTAACTAGAAAATGTGTCCCTACATTAGGGATTGGCGCCTATTTTATACCAATACGAGTTGTTCTCGGTGGTCGTTAGTCACCCATATAAAACAAAGAAAATATCCTTTCTTCATAGATTTGGAGGTCAATAACTGTCACGTATTGTGTAAAAGGATTTTTTTTTATTAGAGGTTTAACGACCACCGTGAGCAACTCAATGAGCTATAAGCAGTCGCCCGTCAGTAATTTAGGGCCACTGACTCGAGGGAATGGAGACAGCAAGTGCCGTAAGTCAAACACTACATCCATACCTCACCGGGATTCGAACTCGGACCCTTGTCGCACTAATGGTCATTTATCCACCGGGATAGTGGTTGTTTCCAGGCGGAACTGTCACGTTTTGTCAGGAAAGCAGCTTTCGGCTACTGTCAGTGTCTCTATTTCTTTAGTTTTCAAACGAGCGGTTTGAGGCACCGATCTTGTGTCCATATTTCAGAGATAGGCCCGTGTTTGATTCCAGAACGAGGCATGGGTGGTTCGTTTGTCCAACTCGCTCTCTTCCCTGGAACCAGCGTCCCTACAGTGGGGAAGGCGATAACTAGCTGCTTGTTGTGCGCGTTCATCACCCAAAATCAAACAAGAAAAATTCTTGCTCTGTGGCTTCGGGAAAGTAAGACTGACACACGTCGTTAAAGTGGCATTCTTCTGCAACTAGCAACTAATAGAATTTCGTGCTACCGAAAGACGTTCAGAAATGAAACGCAAGCAAGCGCTCTGTGCGAAGAAGTCGAAGTCAAGTCCAGTTCTGTTACAAGCGTTCGCATTTGAAATTTTCTCGATGCTCATTGGCTAATTTTAGTTTCGGTTGTGTTCCGAAAGCGCCTTCTACGGGGTCTTCCATTCTCAGTTGCAAAATTGGATACTGAGCGAGTAGGAGGACGTATTTCAGATGTCGAATCATAAACGGCTTGTTCCAACATAATCTTTACTTGCGATACTACAAACCAACCAATTATGGAAGTGCGATTACGCAGGTTCAATTATAACGTAAGTACGATTATTTTATGTATTTCATGGGTACACAACTCTAAAAATAAGAGTCGAAAATAATTTTCTTTAGTATTGATCGATCGCTTTGTCAACCGAGGGTTTAGTTCCCGCTGTACTTGTCCCCCGGAGGCAAAATTCTTTGTTTGTTATCATTAGGAATGACCTGTGCTTTTTGAGCTGCCTTTCAGAGGCGCTTTTCAAACAATATTGGACTTTTTTAGATTGAAAACGCACATAAAGATTTAGTCTTGTTTCGTAGTATCAAAACATGAATGCAAAATATTTATGGAGCAATAACCGTCCAAGGACAATGCACTCTTGTTCTATTGAAAACTTTGTAATAAAAGGAAATTTTGTGTGCACAGATTGGGTCAGTACCAGTTAAAAAACGAATCTTGATCTTGTCCTGTGCTATGAGATTTGCGAGTTTATTGACTGATTAAATTAGAATTTCCTTCAGAGGCATTAAATGCTTTTTACATTAGTTTGTCTGGTAATTTCTGAAAATGCTGCCCCTTCCCAATGTGTGGAAAATATGAAACATTCCTTGTGGAAACACCTGACTTTTGATGGTTTTAAAATGTTATCTGTCTTGTTTTGCTATTTAGAATGCACATTTCCAATGAAAGTTAAATATATATATATATATTTATTTATTTATTTCTAAGTTCACAGTACATTTAGTTTTCCAGTGAACGGTATTTCAGCAGTGGACAGGGTGTTACAATTCTTGCTAGATTCCATAAAAGGTTTGCAGGTCTATTTTTTGTTTATTATTAAAGGTTCAACCATGCCTCCCTATGATTCGAACCCAGACCCCTCACAGACGAATTGTCATAAGCCAGAGCTTAGACAACTGCACCATCAGGGGGGGCAGTTGCAAATCTGAATTTGTCTATTGAAATGAATTTAAAAAGAGTGTATTTTAAGGTAATTTCTTCTTAAAATAATTTCATGTTATAAAACTGTGCTAAGCGTGTTTTGCTTTTGTGGAATACAGTATTTTTTTATGTAAATTGTTTCTGTTGACAAAGATAATTGTAGATTCTTAAAGGTCTTGCTTAGAAGTAGTCTGGGCAGGGTGTTGTTACCACTTTACTTCAAGGTGTCCAAGATCCCATTATTCTCATGCTTAGAAACACAGTGTTGCATGTACTGTATGTTGTCATGTGGAAGGAATTATTTCACGTTTCAAAACTTGTGCCCTTTGCTCGTGCACGTTTGTGAAGTAGCCACCCAATGAATGAACGATGATGCCTGTCAGGGATTTTTTTCTTTGTCCTCACTTCCTGTTATGAAATTGTGACATTTGTCTTTAAAAGAAGTGCTATTAGACACCCAAACAGGATCAAAATGCTGGGGAAGTGAAGGCAATTTCTTTTTGCAACTCAAGTTTCATTCAGCTGTTCAAGTACTGTGGGGTGCTCATAGCTGTGAATTCTTTTTTGATCATTTGGTCTTTTCGCCCTATACAAGACTGCAGCTGCACCCTTGGGGTAATTACATCCATTGCAAAAACAGTGCATTTCAGGGAACACTATTCCCACTCTTCCAGAAGGGCTCCAATTTCAAATGTTATGTTCTTCTTACCATGCTGAGTCTGTGTAGGAACCGAAAATGTTTCTGTAGTCTTAAGCACAATGATTAAATGGGATGGGGGGGGATGCACTGAAAATGTTTGTTTGTAAATGAGATTCAGAGTTCACTGCATGAATGTGAATATGAATGAAACAGTTTTCTCTGGCATAGAGGTTTTGTTGTAGCATTTAAGAAGCAGGTCATAACAATCTTAGTTCCTGCGTGTTAAAGAAAGATCATATGTGTATGTATTTATAGAGAGAAAAGAAACAATGTGTATTAAGCCATTTTTCAACGTAAAGCAAATGCACACAGACTGTGTAAGCACAAGAAAACAGTGCCTTAAATGTATGCAGGTGTATTGTTTAATGAAATCTTTGAGTCATACAGATCCATCCCAGAACCTTAAGTGATCAAACTTAAGGAAGTGAAAAAAAATATCTTATCTTTTAAGAATCTGTGGTACATGTTGAGTTGCAAGCACTGAAATGACTGAGAAATTGTTTTTATTGAAACAATTATGATCTCTGCAATCATCAAATTCAGTAAACACACTTTTATTTTTTTGCGTGTATCAGCACTTCAAATAGTTCGATTCCACATGTCCATCAACTTTGTATACATGGCATCTGTGGACATCTATCATCAAAGGAGCAAAAGAAAAGACTCCATTAATATTTGTTTAGTGTTCTACCACTTGAAGGACAAATAATTGGAAGGCTGGCTTTTTTTTTTTTTCACATTTACCAGAATTACTTTATTGGTGTAAATCCAGTGATGTCTGCACAGTTCTTTACAGAAAAAGACAAAGTGAGATCTCTTGTTGTTTATAATATGTGATATTATGCAGTGTTACTTGTTTTATATAATTTTCATAATTTTTTTTTCTCCCCGAGTACACGAAGCTTCTGTGTATTATTTTTATTCCTTTGGTCACCACAGTGGCTATTTGGCACAACGGAATTCCAAGGAGTGTATGGTTTTTGCCTCAACTAAGAGAAATTAATGAGATAAGAAAAATAGGGAGAAGTACACAGTTAAAAATTTTTTTCAAGTATTAGGATTACAAGGGAAATTTTGTCAATATTGTACGTAAAAGAGCTACAAGTGTTGCTCTTTCATTCTTAAGTACTTTAGTGTTTATTTTTGGCTCACTTTGATCTAGTTTGCTACCACAGACTGTTTTGCAACCTGTTGGAACGTTTTAAAACTGAATGCAGTAATGTGTAAATGTAAAAACAAAATAAAAAATAATGCTTTGACTGATCGTGAGGTACTGGCAGTGTGGCGAGTTCACGTGAAATTGCAACAGAGCCCGTGTTCCATAGAACTGTAAAATGGACAAGTTCATTTGAGAATCGGGAACTGAGAAATGTCTTTTTAAGGATTTTTGTTGTTATATTTCTAGAATTACTGTACCGGCAGGCTCAATAAAGATGAGCAGCTCAGAATTAATACATGTTAATGTATATGTGTGTCTGTCAGAGCTTCAATAACTTCTAAAGTTACACGTGCAGAAAGTTTTTACCTGCCCAGGTAGTAAAAGCTAGATGCCCACAGAGAAAAGTTTTTCTCACAAGACAACAAATCATAACCCTGCATTATTCTGTTGGTTTTTTTTTTTTAAGTCAAAAAATTTGAACTTTTGTACATGTTTTACATTTCCCCGAGACTCTGTATTCAAAATATTCAATGCACAAAAGTGTATATCTCAAGCTTTAAGATGATGATAATTGGCATGCTGATGAAATTGGTATTTGAGAAATTTAGTGATTCTGCCATGCTTGTTTTATTCAAGTTTTTGCCCTTTGTCACTCAACACTAGAGGCTATTAGAAGCACACATCCCGCAGCTGACCCTAAACATTTGGGGCGAAACTACACGTGGTTCCAATTTCTGGACCTACAGCATATTACAATTAAAGAAGTGATGTTCTTCTGTCCTTGGTACTCTGAAATAATGATACAACTTGCGGTGACTAGCAGCGAAATGAGACGACTGTCTTGTACTGAGAAATTCTATTCCAAACTTTATTTTTAAATTTACTTGCATGAACCGGGTAACCCAGGCCAATATTTTACTTGCCCTGGGCATCTAGGACATGTTATTTTTCAAGCATTGTACGTGTGTGTATTACATATATTTTTATGTCATCATTGTCAACTATTACTGTCCACTACTGGATGAAGGTCTCCCCAAGTTTGTTCCACAATAATCTGTCTTGAGCCAGTCTACTCCATGTCCCTGCAGCCTGCTTTCATATTTCATCCACCCATCTCCCACATGGTCTTTTCCTGTCCCTTGGTATCCAGTCTAAAATTTCGGTGGTCCGTTCTTCTAGCAACGTGTCCAGCGCCTTGCAATTTCAGGGATTCCACTCTTGCTGTTTTCCGGATCCATGAGTTTCCTTTTCTCGTCTCTCCTGGTCCCACCAAGCTTGCATCTCTCCGTGCTTTCTTCAGATGTCTGCAGCTTTTGTGTGTCTTTTTCAGTTAAGGTCCATGTCTCTGCTGCATACATCAGGACTGGAGGGATGCGTTGATTAGACCCTTCTCTTTTAAGACATACTGCTTGCTAAGCATTCATTCAGGTCACCTCTCTAGTTGATTGTTCTTTTGTCCCCAGTCATGCTGGTAAGGTCGATCAGCATGAATGCTGTTCGCTTAATGAGAATATATGAAAAAGCTGTCCACTCCCCACCTCCTAGAAAGAGAGAAAAAAACTGTTAATTATTAGGCTTTGACACTGCAGACCTTTGTTTCGTGTCACCGAAGCAGCAGCACCGACAGGTCAAGTGGATCTGCCAGAAGCTGGAAAATCTTAAAATAAAAGAAAAAAGAATGTTCCTTGGTAGTTAAAAAGGACAAACACATTGCCCAAAATGAGGGCAAATATTTTGCCTGGTGTAACCCATTTTGCACTTAATATTGGGAATGGAATAGCTTCTCTTTGATGATTTCTGACAAACTTTTCTGTGCAAATAGGATGGGCACATTGCATGATATATTTCAGGGCATGTACTCCTAAGACACAGTTGGAATGAAAAATGTTAGGATGGTTGTTATATAAGACGCAGTGTGCTTTCCAAAGAATCAGGTGTCATATGCGATGTTATCATAGTTTGTAGTGCCTCTTCTGAATTCAAGGAATTTATGCAGTAAGTGAGCAGTCAATAGATACGAAAGAGGTAAGGTGAATAAAGCATACATTTTAGGCAGGAAAAAGGTAAGTAAAGGACAGTGGCACCACATGTAACTGAGGTAAGTAGTCTAGCCAGCAAGTAAAAAATGGCACCGTGGAGAGAGATATTAGGAATATTAGGTGGTAAGGACAGAGACGCTGGTTTCAGCAGACCCATCGAACGTGGTGCAGTTATTACAGAATCGAGGAATGGGCATATTTCTAGGAAACTGGTGTAAAGATTCGGATTTGACAGCTCCATCGTTGAAAAGCACACTGCGTTTGAGGGCAGGGTTAGTTTGCTATGGACTAGTTTAGATATTTTTATGACTGTCAGCCTAAAATTCATCATGCAATGTTGTCTGGTACAAAAAAAAAAAAAAAGCAACTGGTAAATTTGCAAGTCAAAAATATCTTCCGCCATTAGGAAGAACCATATTCCATTCTCAGTGATTCCAAACTTAAGCCCTATGAATCTTGAAATTCTGTAAGGATTTTGGACGGGAAAGAGCCCTTCCAATTGCCTCGTGCAAAATCTGTGTTTGAAACACTAATTTCCAGAGAGAGAACATCCGTTGACTAGGAGTCCACCGGAATCTGGTCTCTTTAAAATCTTCCAGGAATTCCCGTGTGTTTTTACTTTTTACTCTATTTTGAATGGGCAGAAAGTTACAGAAATCATTTCATCCATGCCTTCCCAAGAAAAACATGGATTTTTTTTTTAATGATTGCAGTACAGCACTGGTGCATGTGTTTCTGCACCAGTTTTTATTTATTATTATTTTTTTTAATATATTGGGATGGTCAAGTGACATGAATATTACATTAGACTTGTCTACCTGCTTTGGCATGTTACAAGTTTAACTGTCTGCATTTTAACCCATTAATGAACAGAGTCGCATGCAGATAAGGAAAGTTTTGAATGCACGTATCTTTCTCATCCACATGTGATGGCACAGGTCTAACTAGGCATTTTTATACCACAAAATGCTGTGCTTCTGTTATGTACATCATTAACCATTTACAATCCAATGCTAGAGGAAGGTCTCCCTAAGTCTTTTCCACAGATCTTGACCCAGTCTCTTGCAAATTACTCCTGCACACTTTTCAATTTCATCCACCCATCTCCCATCCAGTTTTCTTCTGTCTCTTTTCGTGTCCCTTGGTAGCCAATATTGCATTTCAGTTTTGCCACAAAATACTGTGTTCCTGTTGTGTATATCCTAAACCATTTTCAATCCACTGCTGGAGGAAGGTCTCCCCAATTCTTTCCCATAGAACCTGATGCAGTCTCTTTCAAATTACTCCTTAGTGTTCTCCCTAGATTTTTTTCACAGCTGGGTGGCAAGAAATTTTAGCTGGATGGCACTTTTAACGACCCCACCCACACCCCACACCCCACAGACGAAGATAAAAATTGTTTTTATTTAATATTATTATACTTATTAAACATCTTTATAGCAGTGTGGTAGGCATTAAGGTAACTAACATGATAAATATTAGAATATTGTACATAAATGATAAAAAAAAATAGGTACTTACTAATAAAGGAAATTTTGATGCATATTTCAGCCAGTCTTCATCAGTATTTATGGTGTATGTGGGAATAAGTTTTTCACTCTTACAATTATGTGCACTTAATATGGAGCACAATAAAGAGAGTACTCATAAAGGAAATCATAACTTATCCAATTTTTGAAATTTTACTGAATTAGCTATAAAACAATATATATATTTTTTTTAATTGGAGGTTTAACGACCACCGTGAGCAACTCAATGGGCTATAAGCAGTCGCCCGTCCCTAATTTAGGGTCACTGGTTCCAGGGAAGGGAGAGAGCCAGTGCCGTAAAACAAACACAACATCCATGCCTGACCGGGATTTGAACCCGGACCCCTTCAAACGAATGATCAGAGGCCAACGCCTTAGACCACTGCGCCACCAAGGCGGCTTTTTTTTTTTTTTGCCTGCGGAGTTAAAAATGGAAACTGTTATTTAAGGTACCAGCCAAAGTTTACATTATTCTTAATTTCACGTGTGATGTACATGTATAACCAGAGTATTCAGATATGTATTTTTCTTTTTTCTTCCCTGCCCAGTTATCAGCAGCTCGATCATAATCGAAAGTTGAAGGATCAGGACCTTCTAATGCTATCATCAATAAATTGTTTAGAGTTTTCTGGCTCATTCTGTTTCGTAGGCAAGTTTTAATTCTTTTCAAAGCAGAGAATCCCCTTTCACATTCTGCAGTTGACACTGGTAAAGAGAGACAAATTGTTGCTAATTTGGATAAATTAGGGAACGATTCTCTAAGTTCATGATTTGTTGATAGTTTTTTGAGACAGTTTCTTGTTGACATATCTTTATATGAGTCACTTCTGATCATCACTGAGGCCACACTCCATTCTGCTTTTGTGGCAGTATAATCAAGAGGTGGGGGATTTCCATTTTTTGAGTAGTGAATAAATACAGTAACTCTTCGCATAGCTCACTAACCCTCTCTGGTGATGTTTCTTTTACAGCAACAGGGTTAAATATGATAGAAAATGCTGACATTATTGGCATATCTGGGAATCTGCCTTCTAAATGAATTTGTATCACATCCAGATATTTATCATAAACATTTTTCTTGTACAGCTCTGCACTTTCCTCATCTACTTTAACAGCCAGGTCCATCCACTCATTTTCCAATAGCAAGGGTAGATTTCTGAAATTTTCTCCTGGGTCAGATTTCAGTAAAATTATTTTAGATTTGGTTGCCTCTAATATTGATTTAACAGTGGTTAAGTCTGTATCTTGCCGTAACCACGATCTAGATAGGTTTGCTCAAAATTGGCAGTATATCACACATCATCATTAATGTAGCAAGAAATGAGTATGTTTTAATAAATTTTACTTAAACCTTCTGCAGTGACATCATTTCATTCAATGGCTTCTCTCTCCAGTGCAGCCACAACACTCATTAGTGTTTTACGAAGTGACTGAACAGCAGCTTCATGAGAAAGCCATCTAGTATCACTGGCCATTTTCAGTTTCATCTGAGGTATGTTGAAAATGTCTTGTATTTGGTGCAATCCAGCCATTCGAACACCAGAATTTTGAAAGAAAAAAATAACTGCCGCAGAATGTCATTGAATTTTACTAAATACTTAACTTCTTGTTCAGCCTGGGCACTAGCTAAAGCTAGACGGTGTTTTACACAAAGGCAATTAATTAAAAGATTTTGAGTTGCATCCTTCAGCAATTTTGCAACACCATTATTCTTGCCAATCATCACTGCGCACCATCAGATCCCAAATCTACCAGTTTTTCAAGCTGTAAATTTAATTCACCTAATGTTTCAGCTAAATTCTTTGCAATTGTTGTAGCTTTTCGATCATTTATGCTTTTAGTGGTCAGGAAAGCAACTTTAACTTCTTTTGTTTTTGTGGACACAAATTTTGTATAAATTATTAACTGCTTTACAACTGAAATATCAGTTGTCTCATCACACAGCACACTAAAAACTGACTTTTGGCTAACTCGCTTACTATATTAGAGCGAATTTCTGAAGCTAGCACCTCTAAGAGCTCTTGAACAATTCTCTCGGAAGTCTAATTAGCATTTTCTGCCACTTTCAAATTACTCAAGTAAGTGCATCCCATCAATTTGCAGTGCTCTAATAATTTTTCATATAAAGTTGTATGAGGCAATTCATTTTTGGCAAGCCAATATACACTTTTCAGTGCACCTAAAAAAGCATCACGTTGCAAATTATTTAAAGCTGAAACAGATCTTTCGATCTCTCCAACTCCAGTATTTTCCAGTAAAGCAGCAGATGAAGAACGTGAGCAGGCATCAGAGTGCAATTTACTTTTTTCATGATTTGAAAGGCTTTCTTTCCTCAGTCGAGCACAAGGAGTATCCACCCATGTTAATTCTCGATTAGCAGTTTTTGTAGCATATTTCAGGCATACGGTGCATAACATTCCATCTTCAGTCACAGTTAACCATTTGTACTTCTGAAACCATTCTTTGTTAATGCCATTAGAACGGTGCTTGGAATTAACAGTACTCACCTGCTGACCTTCAGTTGGAAGTTGTTCAGTTTTTTCAGCACTTCCTGAAACAGAAGAATCATTCAACTGTTCACTGGCTGAGGGATGTTTTCTTTCAGTGGAACTTTTAGAGGACTTAGAAAAGTAGCAAAGTAGTGTTTTTTCCATTTTTATATTCACTGAATAAATGTAACACAGAACTGATAACTTCCTTATTTGCTACTACGGTTTACTGCCTTGTGTAGTTCCCCATAGTCACAATGACAATGATCACTCAGGTGACTTCTCTGCATTCCTCTGTTAAAAAATGACTGAACTTGTCACCAACGTCTCAGCCTTAGTCAGACAAACATGATTCATCAATAGAGATTAAGTCCCTACCTCCTGCTTACTTCTTTAAATAGATACCCCCCCCCTCCCCTCTTCCACACTAATCTCTTTCTTAATCTAGGAGTGCCTGAGCATTGTGAGAGCAAGAATAGATTAACATTCTTGCAGCTGGATGCACTGGTTTAACATTCTTGCAGCTGGCTCAAAAAATGCTGTAGCAAAACTGCTAAAATGGGGAAAGAAGTTGTAGCCAAAATGCTAAAGTTAGCCACTTTTATCTCTCGTAAAATCATAACACCAACTGAATTATTCACACCAATAATGCTTTGGATGTCAGTGGAAAACTACTGTTGATGGCCTTGGTGAAATGCCACAGACATCAATGCTGACTCTGGTTTAAGCTTTGAATAGGGTGAAGGAGTCTAATCCCTGTGGCCTCTATAATCTTACCCCACCCATCCTTTATGGGGGTGTTCTAGAGTATGTGGAGGAGGGGAGGGAGTGATTAAGCAAACAGATACTGTAGGAACATACCTTAAGGATTAAAAAAATAACATTAGCGGAGCGCGAATCGCTGCCAGAATTTCAGAAATTTTTGTTTTCGCATAAATAGAAAAGCTGTAGCAGAATCTGCTGATGCGTTGATATTTAAATGGCTGGCGCCATTTTGCTACAGACACTAATTTTTCTCTTGCATTTTGGATTAACTCGTCGCATTTTGTGAAAATAGCGACCATAACTTAACCTCTGCGCACAGGGTTATGGGATTCAGAATATTTTCCTAAATTCAACATGGCCAATGGCACTGCAACAAGTTTGAGAAATTACACCGAGCTCCTCAATAATTCCGAAATAAAATTCTCAAGGAATTTTATAGACATGCAGGAAAAACAACAGTGATTTTTGCCGCAAAATTCCGAATATGGCTCATGGTAAGCGCATTTATAACACAGGCACAGAATTCAGGAAGTGGCGATTGATTCTGTGGGATTGCTCTAGGCGCAACATTTTGACACCCAGCTCCTTAGCTTGTAGTACCTGCCTGAATCATTTTAACTTGGTTAGAGGGGGGGGGGGTAAGGTGATATTCATAATATATTACATGAAATGTTTGCACTTTTTTTCTGGGCATCAGTTTTTACCTGTTCGTTGTATGCCATTAATCACGGTATTTTTCCTCTCCCCCATATGCAATTTTAAAAAGCATCACATAAAAAGCACAAATTGAATAACACAGTTCAGAGAAATGAACCAGATAAATGTCTATTTAGAACGTGCGATGATTATTTTATGCCATTATTTAGGTACATTTTATAATAATATGTATTCATAAAAGGGCTTCACTAGTTTGTGCAATTGTTGCATTTTTGGCATTTCAAAGTTCAGCGGCACAATGAACTTTGAAATGCCAAAGTTCAGCGGCACTACTTGTCCATATTTTTCAGTGACAGGTAATTGCGTCAGTCAAAGTTTTAAACAGCTTGGATATCTCTTTGGGGGAGAAAAAAACATCTTTTACTTATACAGTGGAGGCATTTTGTTACAGAGAAGGGGTCAGTCATAGCCTGGAAGTTCAAAAGCCAACGGGGCGATCAGTTCTGTCTGTCAATGAATCACACGACTTCCATGGTCCAGGCAAGTGCTCGATCTTACCCGAGCAATAGGACTGGGATAAAATTTTCTAAAGTAAAATTTCTCTAATTTTTAAAATATCGGCATGCAATTTTCACGGAGACCAATACATGTTAAAATAACGTTCAGATTTAAATTTCATCAAAATCTGTTGAAAACTTTAAAAGTTATGCATTTTTTAAAATTTATTCCATTCCGCTATTACAACTTAATGTTTTAATAATTTCAAAAGTAGTGAATAGATTTTCGCAAAATCAAAAAGAATATTTTAGCTTTGATAATCTCGATAATCTTTTTATTTAGAAACTTGGACATTTTTTTCTGATACTTTCAAACATAACTTGTACAGAAAACTAGCGGATAATGCTTACCTTGGCATTCCTTTCTAGCGACGGGGACATTTCACGCACGTGTTTTCCAGTCTTTGTTGAGGTTATTGTCCTAAAGTCCGTTGTATGCGATGACTGGCTTTACTTCTCACACTTTTCGCTGGGTATACTCATTGGATCTTTGCTTTAGGATTCCAAACATCAATTTTTACCGTTCTTTATACTCGAAATTTTCGCCCATACTCTGGGCATCTTCAGGAGCGTGGCGACTTTACCACCGATGTTCGTGGCTAACTTCGCGCTAATGGAGTCCGATACTCCTTGTTGCCATTCGTCGGAAAAACTTTCCTGGATATATTTCGTTAACAAGCCCGGCTGGCGCCATCTATGTTTAGTTAAGACCACTTTTTTTTTTTTTTTTGCCCCCCCGTATTTTTTTTTTTTTTTTTAATTTCTTCTCCTATCCTGGTTTTCTTGTCTTTTTTGCCTGTTTTTCTTTTGTTGTTGTTTTTCTTGTCTTATTAGTTCTTTCCACAGGCCCGATAATGTGCTAGGGTCGTTCTGGTTACATACCCTTGCTTTATTTTTGTAGATTAATATTGCTTCTTCCCTCCTCATTTGCCTTTCCGATTTTTTATTCTTTTTTAGCATTTTAATTTCATCGAACTTTGGGAATGTCCGGTTTTCCAAGCAGAATTGCACTAAAGCCGTTTTGGCTTCTTTTTTGCCAGTTAGATATGTGTTTTGGCTTCTTTTTTTGCCAGTTAGATAAGTCTTTTTTAATCTGTTTTTCGTACTTCCAATGTATGATATTGGGGGTATGTGTGCTATTGGAATTTCGTAGGTTCCTGATTCTTCTAGCATTTTTTCCTCTGTTTTTTTGTTGACAGTCATACTTTTCACGGTGTGCACTGAGCTTCCTAGTTGTAAGTCATATTTAGCACAGTGCCTATTGATTTCTTTACTCACTCCTTCCAGGTATGGGAAAGCTCCAATGTATTTCAATTTTTTATTTCTCATCTTCCTTTGGTTGTGCACTTCTTGGCCTTCTTTCCTCTGAGTCATATGCTTTTTACTCTCATGTATCCATTTATTAATTAGCTTGCTCGGGTACCCATACTCTTGTGATATTTTCGAGATAAACTCTAGCTCTTGATTTTTTAGCCTGTTGTTAGATGTGTGTGTGTACGCTCGCCGTATCAAGTTTACTATGCTGTTTTTTATGTATCACTGGATGGTGCGACGAGTATGGTATCAGTACAGGTATGTAAGTTGCTTTTCTGAACACAGAGTATTCAAAACTATTTTTGTTTTTCTTTAGTTGAATGTCCAGGAAGGATAGGCAATTATCCTCTTCAAACTCAATAGTTAGCTCTATGGTGTTACATATTTTGCTAAACTGCTGTGCTAGATCTTGTAGCTCGGCTTTGTTAAGTTTAGACATTATAATAATGTCGTCTACATATCGAACATAAAGTATTGGTTTTTCAGGTAAATTTTGAATAATTTCTTTTTCAATACTTTATGCTCGATATGTACTTTATGCTCGATATGTAGAAGACATTATTATAATGTCTAAACTTAACAAAGCCGAGCTACAAGATCTAGCACAGCAGTTTAGCAAAATATGTAACACCATAGAGCTAACTATTGAGTTTGAAGAGGATAATTGCCTATCCTTCCTGGACATTCAACTAAAGAAAAACAAAAATAGTTTTGAATACTCTGTGTTCAGAAAAGCAACTTACATACCTGTACTGATACCATACTCGTCGCACCATCCAGTGATACATAAAAACAGCATAGTAAACTTGATACGGCGAGCGTACACACACACATCTAACAACAGGCTAAAAAATCAAGAGCTAGAGTTTATCTCGAAAATATCACAAGAGTATGGGTACCCGAGCAAGCTAATTAATAAATGGATACATGAGAGTAAAAAGCATATGACTCAGAGGAAAGAAGGCCAAGAAGTGCACAACCAAAGGAAGATGAGAAATAAAAAATTGAAATACATTGGAGCTTTCCCATACCTGGAAGGAGTGAGTAAAGAAATCAACAGGCACTGTGCTAAATATGACTTACAACTAGGAAGCTCAGTGCACACCGTGAAAAGTATGACTGTCAACAAAAAAAACAGAGGAAAAAATGCTAGAAGAATCAGGAACCTACGAAATTCCAATAGCACACATACCCCCAATATCGTACATTGGAAGTACGAAAAACAGATTAAAAAAAAGACTTAAACAACACATATCTAACTGGCAAAAAAAGAAGCCAAAACGGCTTTAGTGCAATTCTGCTTGGAAAACCGGACATTCCCAAAGTTCGATGAAATTAAAATGCTAAAAAAGAATATAAAAATCGGAAAGGCAAATGAGGAGGGAAGAAGCAATATTAATCTACAAAAATAAAGCAAGGGTATGTAACCAGAACGACCCTAGCACATTATCGGGCCTGTGGAAAGAACTAATAAGACAAGAAAAACAACAACAACAACAAAAGAAAAACAGGCAAAAAAGACAAGAAAACCAGGATAGAAGAAATTAAAAAAATTAAAAAAAAAAAATACGGGGGGAAGTGGTCTTAACTAAACATAGATGGCGCCAGCCGGGCTTGTTAACGAAATATATCCAGGAAAGTTTTTCCGACGAATGGCAACAAGGAGTATCGGACTCCATTAGCGCGAAGTTAGCCACGAACATCGGTGGTAAAGTGCTCCTGAAGATGCCCAGAGTATGGGCGAAAATTTCGAGTATAAAGAACGGTAAAAATTGATGTTTGGAATCCTAAAGCAAAGATCCAATGAGTATACCCAGCGAAAAGTGTGAGAAGTAAAGCCAGTCATCGCATACAACGGACTTTAGGACAATAACCTCAACAAAGACCGGAAAACACGTGCATGAAATGTTCCCATCGCTAGAAAGGAATGCCAAGGTAAGCATTATCCGCTAGTTTTCTGTACAAGTTACTTTGAAATATCGCACGTAAAAGAGAATAGTACAATAATTAGAGCTATATAATAGTCAGAATTAGAACTACTAAGTGGAACTTTCAAACAGTTTAAAACAAATGACAGTTTTTAACAGTTGAAAACCGCAGGTTGAAGATGCATTTATTTGCTATTCTGAAGAATCGTGCAAACTTTTCGTAACTACAGTACATAAATTTTTCAGTTTATGGCATCAAGACATTTTTAAGGTTTTTGAACTTCACGGGTCTGTCCATTCCATCCACATGCATTTTTTAGAAAAAGATGCAGTTTCGTTTGTCACAGAAATCAAAAAGCAAACGGAATCAAAATTAAGTACTATCAAATCACTCAGATACATGTATAATAATTCCTTCAAAATATTATACCAGATTAAAATTCCTAACTTTTTTTTAAAGCACTTGTGATCTAGAAATCTTTGATTTCAGTAGCAGTCTCCAAAAATGCACGTGAACAGCAGCGACCGATCACATGACCATATGCATACCCTGATCCTCACTATCTGCTTTACGAGTCACGCAGGCTTGAACAAAGAGGGGGGGGAGATGTTGAGATGATAATCTCCTGTCTTTCACGCGGGAGAGGGACTTCCCGCACCTGGTTTATCCCCCCCCGCGCATTGACAGCACCCACTTTTCCCTCCGGCTTTGTTTTACTGCATTTGAGAAGGGAGTAAGCTACACTTTGTTTAACACTTTGTCTTCTTACATTTGGATCTTGAACAGCAGAGGAAGAAAAGTAGCGCTAACAGCCACTATCGTGAGGTGGAAAAAAAAAAAAGCGCTGAGTGTTGCTGGGGACTTTTCCCTCTTCCCATAATTGCATCCGCAGCTGGGCGGCAGAAAAAATTAGCTGAGCGGGCCGCCCAGTGAAAAGGCTCTAGGGAGAACATTAACTCCTGCACACATTCCAATTGCATCCACCCATCTCCTATGCAGTGTTCTGCTGGGTCCTTTCATGTCCCTTGGTACCCAATGTTTTATTTCAGTTGTTTTGGTTTTTACACCACAAAATGCTGTGTTCCTGTCCTGTAATGTATCATTAACTATTTCCATTCCACTGCTGGAGGAAGGTCTCCCCAAGTCTTTTGCATAGCTGTCTATTTTGACCGAGTCTCTTGAAGTTGCTCCTGCACGTTTTCCAATGTCATCCACCCATGTCCCATGGCTGTCCTCTTGTGTTTCTTTTCATCTTCCTTGGTATCCAATCTGGTACTTCAGCTATTTTGGTTTGTGATCAGTTCAAGCAGTTTGTCCATGCCGATGCCACTGGAGGTCTTGACTTTGATCACGATGTCATCAACTGGTGTCATTTCTCTATTCCATGTATTCCTCCTGCTCTCTTTCCCGGGTATGCCAAGCGTGCATCTTCTCCACGCTTCTTTGAATTGTCTGTGCCTCTGAATATCTTTCTTAATTAAAGTCCATGTCTTTGATCCACAAGTAACAAGTGGAAGCTTGCATTGATTAAACACTTTTCTTTTAGGACATAAATGGTGAATTGCCCTTGAAAATTGTAGTGTTTCTTCCAAAAGCACTCCCACTAAGTTTTATACATCTTAATGCACATATCATCATTTATATTTTATATACACTGAGTGGCCAAATTTTTATAAAAACCTGATTAGCAGGTGAGCCTCCTTTCACCCATGATGGTGCTTATTAAATTTGTCTAGAAAGGGATTCAATTTTTAAGGGGGCTTCAAACTGCAAAATGTTAACTTTAGCTTCAAAATTTGTATCCAGCACCCGAAACCACGTGTCTCAATTGAAAATCAAGCAAATGAGACCATAATTAGAGAAAATTGAAATTTTGACAGGCATCAAGACTTGTGAATTTATTTTTTTTCAATCATTTAGTATTTTTCAGTGTTGTTGCACTTGTAAAACAGAAGGTTCGTAACATGCGAGGTCTCCCAGATGCTCATTGTCTTGTTATATAGTTACATATTGAAGAGAAGGGTGTGCGCACACATATTAACTTTTATGACTGACTTTAAATTTGCACTATGAAGCATATTCCCAGTTGTTATACCTCCGTTTTTCAAGACCTTCCAGGTTCACATGCTTTCTCTAAATCTAGAAGGACAGCACAAACCTTTTGACCAACAGACAGATAGATACCTTTTCATCATCGTACGTAATACAAAATCTAGGTACTGCAGCCCTTCTGAGGCACAAAACCACTTAGTACATCCCACAACCTTGTAGACAATGATGACCTTTCCCTGGCACACTCAGCAGACAGAGAGTACGACAGTTCTTCCATTGAGTCTGAATTTTCCTTATGCAGAGGAACAGGCCTGCTCCATTTCAAATCGGGCAGAGACCTGTAAGGCATCCCTCAGAAATCTTAAAGGAAATTACACGTATATAAGCATATCTTTGAAATCTGTAGTCATACGATAACAGAAAATATTTTTATTCCTGGGGGGAAAATTATATATATATATATATATATATAAGAAGTCTGTGTGCAAATTATGGCATTTTAAAAATGGTGCACTGCAGTGAAGCTTTGATGGAAGTAAATTTCCCCTTTTTAGGAATAAATAACTCTTGAAATTGTAAAACTACAGCTCACATTTTTTTTCTCCCCTATGCATTTCCTTGGCTCACCTAAGTTATTTGGGAGGGCTGGAGCACATCTCTGCTTAAAGTCCTCTGTTAACAAGTTTTTAGCTTCTCACTTGGTTACTGCTCTTTTAGAGCATTTCCCTGATCAGTGTTGGGAGTTTTTACTGGACTAGTTTGTTCTGTATGACATTACTCTCCCAAACCACAGTTAATTTAGTTCCTAGCAAGCCTAGATATCTATATGGAGCGGCGGCACACATTCAGAGAAGACTGCAAAAATGAACTGAAATTATGGGTGTAATGAAAATCTTTTTGGTGTGTAGGTCTGTTTTCAGACTGGTGTTGTGGTGTTCAACTCATTTGCTAGCAAATTCATTTTCATTTATTCATTTTTCAGTTGTCACATAATACAATTCAAAATACAAACAATATAGGTAATCAATTACAAAAAATGTAGCAACCAGGAGGAGGAGAGAAAAAGCCGTAAGGCCTGACATAGCCCTCCCACTCCTAGTACTACAAAAAAAAAAAAAAAAAAAAAAAAAAAAAAGACATGAACAACAAATAACAATACAAAAGACAAGTCAAAGGCCCATTGAATATAACTGAAAGATTAAATAAATACATAAGTGTATGTAGATGTAAGGTCTATTCATAAGCCGTGAAATCAATCCAGCGACCAGATCGGGTCAATTCAGCACTAATTGAGAGACTTGTTAATTAGGTGATACTTGAATTTTTTTAAATAGGTCAAAATTGTTAATATATTTTATGTCATAAGGCAAGGAGTTCCAAAGTTTTGGACCCGAATAATTAATATTCATTTTAATTGTTTCTGTTCTAGGAAAATTAGGTATGAGTGTTGATAGATTCCTGGTTTCATAAGTATGAGTATGAATATTTAATGATATTAAGTCATGGTATAAATCATTTTTAATTCTTCTGAACATTATTTTACCAAGATTATAGTCAAATAATTGTTTTATTGTAAGTATATTATATTTATTGGGATTTACTTCTGACCTGAAAGTAAAATTAGGTATAGAATAATTAAGAGTTTTTAGGTCTATTAATCTTATATATATATCTATTCTGTAATACCTGTATTTTTTTAAAGTTATATTGTGTTGTTTGCCCCCATGTCAGTATACAGTAATTTATATGTGTTTGTATTAGTGTGTGGTATAACAGTATCATTATTTTAGGTGACAAATTTATCATAATCTTACTAACTACCCCAATGTTTCTAGATAATATATTAGTCAGATTGTCAAATATGCATATTCCATTTCAAATCACTTCGAATCATTACTCCTAAGTAAGAACGACTATTCACAAAATCAATTTTAGCTCCATTTAAGACCACCACGTCACTCATAGATAGTAGTATTTGTAGTTTTGAAAAGATCATAGCCTTGGTCTTGTTTACATTATTTATCATTTCTTTGCTGTTTAACCAATTTGTCACCAACACGAGTTGTGCATTTATTCTGGATGTAAGATCTAAAGTATTATTACCCTTTAATAAGATTGTTGCATCATCAGCAAATAAAATTAAATCATTATCTTTTACCACTGTAAAGAGATCATTAATATACAAATTAAATAATATAGGACCAAGAACCGAACCTTGCGGCACTCCAGAAATCACACCTCCCATTGAGGACCATGTCATATCAATCACAGTATATTGCTTTCCAGCTGATAAATAACTTTTGAATAAATTATATGTAGAACCCCTAATTCCAATAAAAAATAATTTGGTTAGTAGAATATCATGGTTTAGCGTATCAAAAGCCTTAGATAAATCTAAGAAAATTGCAATTGTTGATTGATTTTTTATAGCATTTTGCTGGATTAAATTATGTGTAAATGAAATTGCAAGCTCTGTTGATTTATTTGGCAAAAAGCCAAATTGATTTTTGTTAAATATGTTGTATTTTTGTAAAAAGGAAAGTAATCTAATGTAAATTAATTTTTCTAGCAATTTAGCAAAAATAGTCAAATTTGCAATAGGCCGACAATTATTTGCTTCGTTTACCGAACCTTTCTTGTATTTGGGAGTAATTTTAGTTATTTTTAAAGCATCTGGAAATATGCCTGTAGTAAATATAGAATTATAAATCAACAAAAGTGGCTCCGCAATAATATGAGCCACATGTTTGATAACCAATGGTGAAATTTCATCATATGCAGGTCCACTATTAACATTAATTTGCAACAAGTGTAAAAGTCCAGATCGTGTAATTTTATGCAAGTGAAACGTGTTTGATTGGTGTGCATTCTTGAAAGTACTGATGATATTGAGAATTTGTAAGTAAATTGTTGTTTAAGAATTTGCGGAGCTAATATAAAGTGATTATTGACTTCATTGACTATATTTTGTTTGGATTTAATTATTTTGGTTAAATTAGTTAGTGTGGTGTAATTGAACCTGAAGATGATTTACCCAGTAATCTGTTTAAATGTTTCCAAGTTAATTTAAAATCGTTTTGAGAAAAGATATTAGTATAATATTCTCTTTTAAATTTCCTAATATCAGAATTTAATTTATTTCTATATGTTTTAAATATTTGAAAATCAGTATGTAGTTTACTTTTTATAAATTTCGAGTATAATCAATTTTTTTTATTAATTCTGTTTAATAGATGTCTGTCTAGTGAGCCATGGTTTACGTTGCTTTTTAGCTTTCTTCTTAAGTAAAATTGGAAAGGCTTGGATGTATAATTCATTTAGCACTTGTGCAAAGCTGCCATATAAAAGATTTGGATCAGTCAACTGTAAAACATTTTTCCATTTTATATGTTGTAATAGATTATAGAATTTATTTAGCGTATTATTGTTTATTAATCGAGTTGCTATATTAATTTTTTTTTTCACTATCATTAATTATAACTCCTGAAAGAGTCAACTCTAAAGGAGCATTCGTAAGAGATAAGTCAATGGTAGATTCAGTTACTGGTGTTAATCTCATTGGAGATGTAATTGTATTGCTAAACCCGACAGTATTTAGCAATTGAATAAATTGTTGAGTTTGTAAGTTATTTTGGGAAATATCAATATTGAGGTCTCCCAACAAAAAACCCCTTTTACCTGTCAAGTTGATATAATTAAGAATTTCAAATAGTTTATTAATAAATAAGGATAAGTTAGAACTCGGAGGGCGATAACAAACCATTATTATATAATATTCATTTTCATACATATCACTAAGCTGTTCTCTGAGATTCAGAGGTTAGCTCCAAAATGAAATACAAACTTCCAGATACTCCTACTTATTGTTGTCGTATCCAACTTCGCCATTTACAGCGATCTTGACATACAACTCGTGCTTCACTGATATCCATTACACGCCGTACACAAGATCTTTTATACTTTATACTCATAATCTTTTTCTCATGCAGACACTCCTGAATCTGATCCACCCATGTCTTCCTTGGCCTTCCTCTGCCTTTCCTTCCTGCCACTTGGGCTGAAAATATTTTCTTAGTAAGCATTTCATCACTTATTCTTTAAACATGGCCAAACCACCGAAGCATATTGGTCTTCACCTTGCTAACAACATTTTGCTTCACATCACACAACTGCAATACATCTTCATTCCTCACACAATCAGATCGTGTCTTGCCACAAACCCCACGTAAGTAACGCATTTCTCCAGCACACAAACGACTCCTATGTTTCTTCTGCTGTACCCAGGTTTCACTGCCATACATCAGAGTAGGAACAATTACTGTTTCATACACAGCCATGCGGGACTCTCTAGTGAACCCATAATTCCTGTGAAAACCTCCCAGAGCAGCTATGACTTTCAAAGAAGAATTCACTCGCCTACTGATTTCACCATCCAACTTGTTCTCTCTGTCAAACATGCTTCCTAAATACACAAACTCACTCACCTGGTCAATCACAGTGCCATTTATACTTACATTACATTCAGTGCTACCCATTCCTCTCTCAAACACCATAACTTTGGTTTTTCTTGTATTTATACTCAGTTTGAATTTCATGCAAACTTGGTGCATTCAAGTCAACATACTCTGCAACTCACTTTTGCTCTCTGCCAACAGGACAGTGTCATCAGCATACAGCAATCTGCACGCACGGATATCACCAAGACATAAACCACTATTATCTATTTTGGCCTCACGCATGCATGCGTCCATAAATATATTAAACAGCCATGGTGACATTACACAACCTTGTCTAACTCCTGCACCAATGGAAAACCATTTTGATAAAACACCATTCACTCGTACACAAGCTCTACTACCAGCATACATGGCTTTTACACTATTAAGTAGATTCCCAGTAACACCATATTCATTCAATACCTTCCACAAAAGTGTCCTATTGACTCGGTCGTAAGCTTTCTCTAAATCTATGAAGGCAATAAAAACTTTCTTCCCAACAGCCAGATACTTTTCAATCATCATGCGTAATGCAAAAATCTGGTTAGTGCAGCCTTTATCAGGCATAAAACCACTCTGAACATCCCACACTTTCAATGATGTGAGACCCCGTACTTTTTCAATAACAACCTTACCAAACAGTTTCCCTGGCACACTCAGTAGGCTAATACCACGATAGTTCTTACATTCAGTCTGATCACCTTTTCCCTTATACAAGGGAACAATGATAGCATCCTTCCAATCCCAAGGGACCATTCCTAACTCCCAGCACAACTGGCAAATTTCAGTTAACCAGTCAATTATAGAGTCACCACCATATTTCAACATCTCTGCAGTTATGCCATCAACTCCTGGAGCCTTACCATTTCTGAAGAGATTTTAGAGCTTTATACACTTCTTCTCTTGAGATCCCTCCTGTGCTTTCATCCCTCATTGTGACATCATCTGCATCTGTCTCAGAATCATTTTTGCTCTCCTGATCTAATAACTCACAGAAGTATTCACCCCATCTGTCACTTAACTCATTGGGCTCCCATATCATTTCCACAATCTCATTCTTCCCACAACTTAAAACTTTGTTTCCCTATTTTTCCTGAGTCTCATGTACTTCTAGAAGGACTTTCTATCTTTCCAAAAAGCCAGTTCATGCCTTTCCACTTTCTCTTTCCTATCTTTTGCCTTACTGTGGTGAACCAGCTTAGCAGCTTCATGCTTCTTACAGCAATATTCATCCACAGAGACTCTACCTTGCAACATCCCCAAATAGGCTTCCTTCTTTTTCTTTACTGCCTCATCAATCTCACTATTCCACCAAGCATCACCTCTATTGTTACCCACTATTGTGGTGCCACAGACCTCTTTGGCAGCAGTAACAACACAGTTCTTAAAACAGTCCCACTTCTTTTCTACATCCCTCTCACAAGATTTCAGATCCTTCAGTCGTTCTCTGAGTAAGTCAGAATACTGCTGATGATCTTCAAGGAGCCTATCAACCTTTATTCTTAATGTTGGTTGGTTTTTCCTCCAACCAACATTAAGTTTCACTCGTGACACTACCAAGTAATGATCAGAACCAGCATCCGCACCTCTCATCACATGGGTGTCAACAACTAAGTGTTTCAAATGCTGATCGTAAACAACAAAATCTATCACACTCTTTTGACCAAGAGTACGATTTTCCCAAGTATATGTGTGTATATACTTGTGGTTGAAAAATGTATTAGATACACACAAACCATTCTCAATGCAGAGTTCAATTAATCTTTCACCATTATCATTCACGCAAGGATCATTAAACTTACCCAGAACATTGTCAGAAATTGCATTCTGCATACCTACTCTAGCATTGAAATCCCCTGCTATTATAACTTTATCTTTAGCACCAAACTGGCTCAAAACAGCTTTTAGCTCATTCCAGAATCTTTTCTTATCAGAAGGTTCCGAGTCACAAGGAGCATACACTACAACAATTACTATTCTCTGAAGTTTCACTTTCAAACGAATCCAGAGAATTCTCTCACTTATGCAACTTATAGTGAATTAGTTGTTCTTCATCTTTTCACTTAAAATCACACCTACACCCGCCAGTCCTCTCATATTATCCAATACTCCAGACCACACACTCACCGTGCCATTCACTTCTTCTACCCCAATTTCCTTCTTTTTGGTTTCACTTACACACAGCACATCCAGTCTATACTTATTCATCTCCTCAATCACCTCACTTATTTAGCCATTTATATCTCTAGTATTCCATACACCAATCTTACATTCACTCAGCTGAGATCGCTTTCTCATACGCCATTTAGAAAGTCCAGGTCGATTCCGTGGTGGACCGTCCTTCTCAAGTGTGGTAGGTCCACCATATCCCACACTTGAGTCATTCTTAATATTTCTTTTTGTCTTTTTAATCAGGTAAGTACATCAGTGTGGGGGATTAGACCACAGCTGAGGGTTCCACTTGGTCATTCAACCTAAGGATTCTGGAACAAAACCCAGTGAGTTGGGGTCTTTTTTCCCAATGTCACACGGAACTAGCTTGCACCTCTCCAAGATTCACAGAGGCCCTAGTTGCTGTTGTGTGTGCCATTGTTACCACGGAGTGCCCCGAGGAGGCAAATCCATCGCTCACTACGACCGCCCGCAATATAATATTCATTTTCAATTGTCAAAATTTCTCTATAAGGGTCAATAACAGTTAAATCTGTTATCAAAGAATAATTTTGGTGAATAGTATTTATATAAATTGCCACTCCACCTCCCTTTGTTTTAATTCTATTATGGAAAAATATTTTATAACCAGGTATATCAATACTATAAGTTTAAGTTGGAAACCATGTCTCAGTTAAACAGAGTATGTCAATCTCTGATCCGGTCGCCTGAATCAATGCCTCAACAAGAGTAACCTTAGACATAAGAGATCTGGCATTTATATGAATTAATTTCAAGGCATGATTAAAGTCACCAAACAACAGATTAGAAACTTGCTGTAGTGTATATATGTCACTCATTATTATTAACAATCACATGCCACATATGAAGACCAAACATCAATTAACAGAACATCCAAGTACAATTTATAATATACTATATAAAAAATTGAAATACTTATTTGAATTAACCTAATTCAAAAACAAAAGACAAATTTCCACCCCTTGCCACATTTTACTAAAATTATACATCCCAGTATCTAGCCACATCCTACTACACACCATCTCATCATTATTAAAAATATAGGGAGTAAGATTATGAAATTTAAGGAAACAAGGTATCATCTCATAAAATGCAAACCACTTTATAGTAAACGGGTGTCCAATTCACTAAGCCAGACAAAAATTTAACATGTAATTACAAAATGATAAATCACCAAACATAGAAATATAATAAACAGAAGATAAATCAATCACCGTCTAGCCTTGTAGAAGAAAGAAAATTTACAATAAAATAACAATTGGTAGTACATGACATTAAACATAAGCCGAAATATACAGAAGGCAAAAACTGATGACTAATAAATACCTATTAGGCAAGAGATAAACAGCAAATTTGCCAAAATATAATCATCTTATGAATCATGTATTATGAATAATAAAATGCCCCTATGGAATACCTATTCATAAGAGCTTTCCCCTTTTCTCACTCATTCCACTTTCCCACCCCTATTTTTCCCTTCACATCATTTTTCCCACCTTTGTTCTATACCCTTTTTCCCCATTTCTATTCTTTCCTTCCTTTTTTTTTTCTAAAACAATAAAATAGAATCAAAATTAATAAGACAGACCGAAATCCAAATTCAGGTCACATTAACCACTCCAAAACTAATATAGATAACAACACCACCACCAACTCATACTCAGAAAAGAAAATGAAAAGAATATAAAGTTAAACAATCAGTTCCAAAAATAAAGAGGTAAAATTTCTATTTCTATTACATCACAGTGGTAAGCATAGTATTACGCACGATAAAACTGTAAAAAATGAAACCAACTACCAAAACACCCGTAAGAAAAAAAAATTCAAAGTGTAGTTTACACATAAATTAATCTCGACACCCTCCATCATAATCCAAAGAACTAAATTAACATAATGTATTAGTTAACCAATCAAACCATAGGTAAGTGAAAAATCTCAAGGTATTAAACAATTCACAAAGTAATCACTATCAACCATTACATTTGTATACATATATTATCACTATTAAAACATGAAGTCACAACAGTGTAAACACCCCCAAATTCCAATCTTATCCCATAGTATTAAGTCAGTAAACAGACTAAGTATTTAATTCACAATAATCTTATATGATAAAAAAAAAAATGGTACACCCCCTTCTCTCTCACCAATAAGAGTGAAAAACCTCAATAGATAGACAAATCAGAATTAATTAATCTGATATAGAAATGATTAATAATCTTGTGTCAGTCCAGGGAGACAGTCAAAATCACAGAATCAGACCATAGTCATATAGGTCTTCAAGTATGAGTATCTTCCTTTTTGGGTCAGATTCACCACCTTTCACAAAAACTTTTCCATTACTTACCCACGCATACTTAATTTTCTCCTGATGTAATAGTCTTCTAGCCTGCCAGTATAAGTGTTTATAATCAGGTATTAAGTTTTCATTAATGTATATTTTGGATGATGCTAAAGTTCCATCAAGATCTGAATTCAAAACAGTTATTTTTTTCCTGAGTAACCATCAATCTCTAGCTGTTCTAGTCTTAAATTGTACAATTACTCCTACATTTGGTTTTAGATATGAGTTCACTTTAAGTGGATGAATAATATCCATATCATCTTGATGATAATTAAGGAACACCAAATGCATCTGCAATTTTATCAATATGGTTTCTAAGTTCATTCTCATTGTGAATCAATTTCAAATCCAGACCATGTAGTTCTAAATTTTTATTGCAATGATATTGGTTGATTTCGTTAATATCACTTTTTAATTTCTGTATTTGGAGATGTTTTATATGAGCCTGTTGAGTAAGATCATTCTGGGTTGTTCTTCAAGTTTTGTTTTCATTAAGGAGTGACTCATATTGTCTAGCAATCTCATTATATTTAGTAGATACTAGTTCAATAGTTTTTTTATACTCTTCCAATTCCTTCTCAAGATCAGGGATTGACTCAAGCTTAATATTTATTTCATCTAGTGATTTCTTCAATTCCTGTCTGATCTCAACATTTGATTCCTGGACTTTTAAATTAATGTCACTCAATGCTTTCAATAGTACATCCATATTAAGATCAGATACACCTCCAGCTGGTGGTGTACTCGTCCTAGATACATTTGAATGAGCGCCAGTTTTCCAAGTCCCCATTCTATATAAACCAATATCAAACTTGATACAACATGTAAATTATAATACATATGACCTCAAAACCAAATTAATACTTCAGCCTTCTCAAATCGAAGATAGATGGCAGCACTCCACCAAGATGTATGTGGAAATCTGTAAGTTCAATTTTAATGCCCTAAGGCTGTCATAACGAACAAACACAATAAAATAGATGGCAGAGTTAATTATATTAATTATGGTTTGGTCTTCAGAAATTCCAAATCATAGAATTTAATTATAATTAATTGCGTATGTCAACATATGCTAATAAATAACTCACCAAATTTCGTAAGTCCAATTTCTGGCGCAAGAAGACCACACAATTATCTATATCGTTGTTATATAGCGCTACCAACCATTCTAAAAGTAATTTATAATCCTTGACATAATTACTGCAAAAGTATGATGTATTTTATCATTTACTATATGCTATTTCATGACACGTAAGGGTGGCACAACCTATTACTTCAACATGCCTGACTTAAATCCTGTGCTCTAGTTTTTACAAGTTTTTGTCTTTTCACCGAGATTTTGTTCAGTTGATGTATTTTGTCTGTTGGCGTTGGGAGTTTTTACTTGACTTACTTGTTCTGTATGACATTACTCGCCCAAACCCCCGTTCATTTAGTTTCTAGCATGCCTAGATATCTTTATGGGCCTGCTGCACACTTTTACAGAAAACTGCAAAAATTAACTGAAATCATGGTTTGAATAAACATCTGTTTGGTGTGTAGGCCTGTTTACAGACTGGTATTGTGCTGTTCAATTTATTTGCAAGCAAATCAATTGGGGTGCAATTTTTAATTAATTTTTTTTAGAAAATTATAGTTGTTTCACCTTGGAAATTCATGTGCACACATGTGGTTCCTCTCTTTGCATAGTAAGGGCAGTAAGCAAACTGTTAGACGTGTTGACTCAACTTGCGCTGAAACTAAAAATGGAGTAGCAATTCACAAAGTTTTTTTTTTTTTTTTTGCTTTGTGTTGATAAAGAAATTTGGTGGATTGAGCAAACAGTAAGTCTCATTAAAATAGTTAAATTTATGAATCCTTCTGGCCTATCAGATAGATTTATATGACTACCAAATGTTTTCAGTGACAGATACCTTTGGCACGTCTGGTTGTTGGCTGTGAAAGATTATATGCCACTGATGGGTTCAGAATAGTCCTGTATCAACTCCCTTTTGGGGAAATCATGGACGTATTGATAAAGTGATATGTAATTCCCCAAATTTGTGAGTTTCATATATTATTACTGATGCTTCTATTACGCATCATCGCCGACCATAAGAAATTCACTGCTGCATGAAGGTTTCCCCCATGTCTTTTCCACAACTTTCTACCTTCATACTTTCAAATTTCATCCACTCATTTCTGAATAATCTCCTTTCCCTTGTTATTGAAAGGGTATTTCAGTTGTCCAAATGTGGCCTGTCTTTGTGCAAATGTGTCCAGCCCATTTGCAGTCTGAGTGATTTGCACTTTAACCATGACAACTCTTGTCATTTTCCTAATGCACGTATCTTCTCTTTCGTGGTTGCACCAAGCCTGTATTTCTCCAAATATTAATTTTTTTTTTATATTACACTTTTCTTGAGCTATTGCTCAAAATTTACCATGTGAAATGTACATTGTTAGGCTGAGTATAAAAATTTTACAACTGGAAAACTACCTTTTTTATATAATAATTATTATACACTGCCGGACAATTGCTAAGGACGGATGACAATAGCAACGATAGGAACCATAAAATGGAAGGCAGGAAAATGTGAAAATTAGCATAAGTGCGGGATACAGTAAGATGTGTTGTGCGTATGCAAATTTTGGATTTCCGAACTTGTTCGTGACGTCATAGCGCTGATAAGAGATATAAAGGATTTGACGCGTATTGGCCGTTGTTGTTCAAACGCAAAGTTGAAAGGGAAAGAATCAATTGACGAATTTGCAATTTTCAGTATGTCTTCCCGACATCACCTAGATGATTTTACGCGTGGCCGTATTATTGGCAAGATTGAAGAAGGGCGAAAAATAACAGATGTTGCCAGGGAGTTCGACGTCAGCCACAGTGTTGTTTCAAGGCTTTGGAAATAATTTCAAACAAATGGAGAGTGTAGCAAACGTCACGGGGAGATCGTGTTCGCAGTACGACACCTGCAGAAGATCGGTACATAGTGCTATCAACAAAAAGACACCGGCGCAGCACAGCTAGTGAAGTAGCAAATCAGTTTATGGCTGCTACTGGCAAGCGGATCTCCCGAAAAACTGTCGCCAGACGTTTGCATGAAGGAGGACTATACGCCCGCAGTCCTGTTGTGTGCATCCCATTGTCCAGACGTCACCGTACCGCCCGTTTGCAATGGCGCCATCAACATCGCAATTGGACTGATAACGACTGGTCTGCTGTCCTCTTCTCAGATGAGAGTAGATACAGTCTATCGTCTGATTGTCGACGACAACTGATCTGGCATGATAGTGGTACTGCATATTGTCCAGCAAACATACAGGAAAGGGACCGATATCCGACATGTAGTGTCATGGTAATGGGCTGGCAGCATGATCAATGGCCGTACGTCCCTCTATGTGCTTCCAACTGGGACTATGACTGGCCAACGATACATTAATGATGTTCTGCTACCTCATGTTTGCATGTTCCGTGGTGCTCTCGGTGATAGATTCATTTTCATGGGCGACAACGCAACATGTCATCGAACAGTCGCTGTCCAGGAGTGTCTTGAGAGCTAGGATATTCAACGCCTCGTATGGCCAGCACGTTTTCCAGATCTGAATCCCATTGAAAATGTGTGGGATGCTTTGGGGAGGAGTCTTGCTGGTCGCCAATGCCCTCCAATAAACAAGGACACCCTCATCCGTGCACTGACTGAGGAATGGGAAAAATTACCCCAACAGCTGCTTGATAATGTTGTGCAAAGCATGACACGACGTGTGGAATCTTGCATCGCCCTCCATGGTGGCCATATCCCGTATTGACATCTTACGCCGGAACGCCTGCGGACGGTAATTGCATTTTTATCACGTTTATGTATTCTGCACAAAATGGCTGTTTGTCCCTTGAACACGTTCCAAAGCCTTCTGGATTTCAGAGCACAATAAATTGTCTTTCTTGTAATGTCCTGGCATTCTGACATTATTTTATTTCACTTGGCATCCAACCACACTTACTTTTTTTGGCCTATATAGCAGTTTATGATCCGTCCTTAGCAATTGTCCAGCAGTGTAGTTGTAAATGCATTTATGGCACCTCTATTCATAGTGATTGTGGAATAACTTTTTTACAGGTCTTATAGAGATTATTTTTCATGAAAGTTGGTTGTCAAATTTTCGAACTAAAGCCTAGTTCGTCATCAGGACTATGTCACTGGAGTAGTTGCTGCCACTCAATTGGAAAAGTCCATCCACAATTATCGTTAATTGTGGTACTTCTTCTTCTTGCTATTTTGATCCCTTCTTCTAGTTTCCTCTTTACTAAGTTTGACTGGTGGGCGATTATTTTCACTTATTATTTTGCTTCATTGTGTACTGGCATATAATGACTGAACTGCCAAATTTTCAGATTTAAAAAATTTGCTCTCTTTTAAATATGAATTTTTAAAATGTGATATATTTCATTTCTTTCAATATTTGGATATTTATCATTGTAAAAGTAGAATGCAGACAAAGCATTTTTATAACAAACATGAGCAGAGAGGAGCCACCTGCACTTGAATTTTCAAGGCACAACAATTTTCTGTTTTCCTTTAAAGAGATCATTGCATTTTTTGTATATTTTCACACTTTGCTTTTTTCTTTACATAAACATGAGACCCAGTAACATGAAAAGTAATTCTGTACATTAAAGCCACCACACTGTGCTTCCTACCAAGTTAAAATCTCAGCTGTAGGTTTAAAATTTCAAAAGTTATCAATTCCTATAAGGGTCTCCCCCTGTTCTTGTATGACTGCAACTTCCAAGCAACATCTTTTTCCCACGAAAACTCCTTACCCAACGCACTTTTTGAAAAAATGCCTGAATTGAAACGGACTTGGAACCAATTCATACTTTCGAAATCTTGCCCATACTCTCACGTACCAAAGTTTAGAACACTGCGAAAAAAAGTTACAATCTGTCTGTTTCACTGATTTGAAATGAAGGATTTAACTGAAAAAATGAAATTGATGAAATTACTGTTTTGAATTTTTATAACTGTTTGTAAAATGTATTTTGAAATGTGAAAAGGTAAGTGATCTTTTTTTTTTTTTTCAAAAACACGTAAGTTTATAAGCTTCCTGGTTTCGATAATCACGAAGATAATACAGAGCACCTAAGAGTCAATAGGGTTCCCCCACCACCGCTAGGTACTTCTCTCCCTGGAGATTTGTCGACAATTTCCCCTCTTGTTTCCATATACTATGCTTTTCAAGCTCTCCATTTACCACATACTCGGTTCAGAGGCATCGTTCCAAAGTTGGGGCGTACTTAGTGCACCTTCCAAGGGAAAAATGACATTGCTGGAATTTGGAGATTTCCAGCAGTGCACTACGACTTGCCCTTTGGAATAATTTTGCTGGTAATTACGTTACCCCGCTGGCTGAAAATTTCCTTGCCGAGTTCTTTTGAAAATATCCGTACTTTTTTTTTTTCTTCCACCACAATTCTTCCATTTCCCGAGTGCGAAGAAAGGCCCGCCCATTAGGTTTCTCCTTCCATTGTGCCCAAACTTGTAGAATCCCCCGTTTTTTTCTGTCCAAAAGCGAATTTACCCCCCTTTCCCCCCGTTAATGTTTTGGCATTGCTCCTAGATTTGCGAATTTTTCGCCCCTCCAAATCCCCCCGCGCCCCAATTTTTTTCTCCGCGTCCCCCGCGCCCCAATTTTTCTCCCCTTTCCCGCGCCCAATTTTTTTCTCCCCTTTCCCCGCGCCCAATTTTTCCCTTTCCCCGCGCCCACTTTTTTTCTCCCCTACCCCCGCGCACACTTTTTTCTCCCCTTCCCCCGCGCACACTTTTTTCTCCCCTTCCCCCGCTCCCAATTTTTTCTCCCCCCCGCCCAATTTTTCTCCCCTTCCTCGCGCCCAATTTTTTTTCTCCCCTTCCCCCGCTCCCAATTTTTTTCTCCCCCCCGCCCAATTTTTCTCCCCTTCCTCGCGCCCAATTTTTTCTCCCCTTCCTCGCGCCCAATTTTTTTTCTCCCCTTCCTCGCTCCCAATTTTTTTCTCCCCTTCCCCGCGCCCAATTTTTTCCTCTCCCCGCGCCCAATTTTTTCCCTTCTCCCCCACCCCTAATTTTTCCCCTTCCCCAGCGCCGTCCAATTTTCTCCCCCCCCTTCCCCGCGCTGTTTATTTTTTCATTTTACTGCGGAAAAACGTCCAAATTTGGTAGAACGGTTTCAGTAGGATATTGGTGTGGTGCTGAGGGGAGCGATCCAGAGGCCGTTTCGGCGGTTTTTCGCCGGGTGGGTCCGTCCGTCCGCCGATTCCCTTCCCGCGGTCTCCGTTTTCTCTCTCGGGGTCGGGGCGAGGGCCCAGGGCGGGACACTATGGCAGGCGCGTGCTACGCACGCGCCCGCCCCTGGAGGTGGGGGCCCTCGCCCCGACCCCGAGAGAGAAAACGGAGACCGCGGGAAGGGAATCGGCGGACGGACGGACCCACCCGGCGAAAAACCGCCGAAACGGCCTCTGGATCGCTCCCCTCAGCACCACACCAGTACCCACACACGTTTTGCGAGCGCCCCTCTACACTACAAGGCATGAGACTTCCGCCTTTCTTCACTTTCCGAACAGCTTGCACATCCCAGTGTTGACGGACCCCTGCACGCTCCTCAAAAAGGCAACTTCGCGCATCCGTTCCAATGTTGGCTGCTGTCCAGGTCGAAGCAAACGCCCGTTCCATTAAGTACAAGCAAAACATTTTGCCTCTCCCCGCGGCTCTACGCTATTAGAAACACAGAAAAATTGTCCGGAGTTTTTGGTTTCTCTTTTTTGGCTGCTCCTGTTTTCGCTTCCAATCAAAATAATTATAAACAAGGCGCTAAGCGTTCGTTTTAAACGCATCTCAGAGCGATATTAACTGAACCCATTTTCATGCTCAATGTTCTCTAGGTCCGTTGAAATGCTTTAGTTGCTTTTTTAACTGGGAGGAGCGTTTCTTAGTGAAAATAATTCACCTCTGTTGAAATCTAGTGGCCAGTTTTTTTATTTTAATAGATAACTGAAGTTGGGCATGTATATAATGAATATAACGAGCTTGTTCGTTTGACAGGGGTCCAGGTTCGAACCCCGGCTTTCCCTGGATGTTGTGTGTACCTTACAGCCCTGGCTCTGTCCATTTCCTGGAACCAGTGGTCCTATATTAGGGACGGGCGATTGTTTATAGCCCATTGAGTTGCTCTCGGTGGTCGTAAAACTTCCAACGGAAAAAAAAAAAAAAAATAAGGCGCTAAGCCTTCGTTTTAAACGCATCTCAGAGCGATATTAACTGAACCCATTTTCATGCTCAATGTTCTCTAGGTCCGTTGAAATGCTTTAGTTGCTTTTTTAACTGGGAGGAGCGTTTCTTAGTGAAAATAATTCACCTCTGTTGAAATCTAGTGGCCAGTTTTTTTATTTTAATAGATAACTGAAGTTGGGCATGTATATAATGAATATAACGAGCTTGTTCGTTTGACAGGGGTCCAGGTTCGAACCCGGCTTTCCCTGGATGTTGTGTGTACCTTACAGCCCTGGCTCTGTCCATTTCCTGGAACCAGTGGTCCTATATTAGGGACGGGCGATTGTTTATAGCCCATTGAGTTGCTCTCGGTGGTCGTAAAACTTCCAACGGAAAAAAAAAAAAAAAATAAGGCGCTAAGCCTTCGTTTTAAACGCATCTCAGAGCGATATTAACTGAACCCATTTTCATGCTCAATGTTCTCTAGGTCCGTTGAAATGCTTTAGTTGCTTTTTTAACTGGGAGGAGCGTTTCTTAGTGAAAATAATTCACCTCTGTTGAAATCTAGTGGCCAGTTTTTTTATTTTAATAGATAACTGAAGTTGGGCATGTATATAATGAATATAACGAGCTTGTTCGTTTGACAGGGGTCCAGGTTCGAACCCCGGCTTTCCCTGGATGTTGTGTGTACCTTACAGCCCTGGCTCTGTCCATTTCCTGGAACCAGTGGTCCTATATTAGGGACGGGCGATTGTTTATAGCCCATTGAGTTGCTCTCGGTGGTCGTAAAACTTCCAACGGAAAAAAAAAAAAAAAAAATAAGGCGCTAAGCCTTCGTTTTAAACGCATCTCAGAGCGATATTAACTGAACCCATTTTCATGCTCAATGTTCTCTAGGTCCGTTGAAATGCTTTAGTTGCTTTTTTAACTGGGAGGAGCGTTTCTTAGTGAAAATAATTCACCTCTGTTGAAATCTAGTGGCCAGTTTTTTTATTTTAATAGATAACTGAAGTTGGGCATGTATATAATGAATATAACGAGCTTGTTCGTTTGACAGGGGTCCAGGTTCGAACCCCGGCTTTCCCTGGATGTTGTGTGTACCTTACAGCCCTGGCTCTGTCCATTTCCTGGAACCAGTGGTCCTATATTAGGGACGGGCGATTGTTTATAGCCCATTGAGTTGCTCTCGGTGGTCGTAAAACTTCCAACGGAAAAAAAAAAAAAATAAGGCGCTAAGCCTTCGTTTTAAACGCATCTCAGAGCGATATTAACTGAACCCATTTTCATGCTCAATGTTCTCTAGGTCCGTTGAAATGCTTTAGTTGCTTTTTTAACTGGGAGGAGCGTTTCTTAGTGAAAATAATTCACCTCTGTTGAAATCTAGTGGCCAGTTTTTTTATTTTAATAGATAACTGAAGTTGGGCATGTATATAATGAATATAACGAGCTTGTTCGTTTGACAGGGGTCCAGGTTCGAACCCCGGCTTTCCCTGGATGTTGTGTGTACCTTACAGCCCTGGCTCTGTCCATTTCCTGGAACCAGTGGTCCTATATTAGGGACGGGCGATTGTTTATAGCCCATTGAGTTGCTCTCGGTGGTCGTAAAACTTCCAACGGAAAAAAAAAAAATAAGGCGCTAAGCCTTCGTTTTAAACGCATCTCAGAGCGATATTAACTGAACCCATTTTCATGCTCAATGTTCTCTAGGTCCGTTGAAATGCTTTAGTTGCTTTTTTAACTGGGAGGAGCGTTTCTTAGTGAAAATAATTCACCTCTGTTGAAATCTAGTGGCCAGTTTTTTTATTTTAATAGATAACTGAAGTTGGGCATGTATATAATGAATATAACGAGCTTGTTCGTTTGACAGGGGTCCAGGTTCAGAACCCCGGCTTTCCCTGGATGTTGTGTGTACCTTACAGCCCTGGCTCTGTCCATTTCCTGGAACCAGTGGTCCTATATTAGGGACGGGCGATTGTTTATAGCCCATTGAGTTGCTCTCGGTGGTCGTAAAACTTCCAACGGAAAAAAAAAAAAATAAGGCGCTAAGCCTTCGTTTTAAACGCATCTCAGAGCGATATTAACTGAACCCATTTTCATGCTCAATGTTCTCTAGGTCCGTTGAAATGCTTTAGTTGCTTTTTTAACTGGGAGGAGCGTTTCTTAGTGAAAATAATTCACCTCTGTTGAAATCTAGTGGCCAGTTTTTTTATTTTAATAGATAACTGAAGTTGGGCATGTATATAATGAATATAACGAGCTTGTTCGTTTGACAGGGTCCAGGTTCGAACCCCGGCTTTCCCTGGATGTTGTGTGTACCTTACAGCCCTGGCTCTGTCCATTTCCTGGAACCAGTGGTCCTATATTAGGGACGGGCGATTGTTTATAGCCCATTGAGTTGCTCTCGGTGGTCGTAAAACTTCCAACGGAAAAAAAAAAAAAAATAAGGCGCTAAGCCTTCGTTTTAAACGCATCTCAGAGCGATATTAACTGAACCCATTTTCATGCTCAATGTTCTCTAGGTCCGTTGAAATGCTTTAGTTGCTTTTTTAACTGGGAGGAGCGTTTCTTAGTGAAAATAATTCACCTCTGTTGAAATCTAGTGGCCAGTTTTTTTATTTTAATAGATAACTGAAGTTGGGCATGTATATAATGAATATAACGAGCTTGTTCGTTTGACAGGGGTCCAGGTTCGAACCCCGGCTTTCCCTGGATGTTGTGTGTACCTTACAGCCCTGGCTCTGTCCATTTCCTGGAACCAGTGGTCCTATATTAGGGACGGGCGATTGTTTATAGCCCATTGAGTTGCTCTCGGTGGTCGTAAAACTTCCAACGGAAAAAAAAAAAAAAATAAGGCGCTAAGCCTTCGTTTTAAACGCATCTCAGAGCGATATTAACTGAACCCATTTTCATGCTCAATGTTCTCTAGGTCCGTTGAAATGCTTTAGTTGCTTTTTTAACTGGGAGGAGCGTTTCTTAGTGAAAATAATTCACCTCTGTTGAAATCTAGTGGCCAGTTTTTTTATTTTAATAGATAACTGAAGTTGGGCATGTATATAATGAATATAACGAGCTTGTTCGTTTGACAGGGGTCCAGGTTCGAACCCCGGCTTTCCCTGGATGTTGTGTGTACCTTACAGCCCTGGCTCTGTCCATTTCCTGGAACCAGTGGTCCTATATTAGGGACGGGCGATTGTTTATAGCCCATTGAGTTGCTCTCGGTGGTCGTAAAACTTCCAACGGAAAAAAAAAAAAAATAAGGCGCTAAGCCTTCGTTTTAAACGCATCTCAGAGCGATATTAACTGAACCCATTTTCATGCTCAATGTTCTCTAGGTCCGTTGAAATGCTTTAGTTGCTTTTTTAACTGGGAGGAGCGTTTCTTAGTGAAAATAATTCACCTCTGTTGAAATCTAGTGGCCAGTTTTTTTATTTTAATAGATAACTGAAGTTGGGCATGTATATAATGAATATAACGAGCTTGTTCGTTTGACAGGGGTCCAGGTTCGAACCCCGGCTTTCCCTGGATGTTGTGTGTACCTTACAGCCCTGGCTCTGTCCATTTCCTGGAACCAGTGGTCCTATATTAGGGACGGGCGATTGTTTATAGCCCATTGAGTTGCTCTCGGTGGTCGTAAAACTTCCAACGGAAAAAAAAAAAAAATAAGGCGCTAAGCCTTCGTTTTAAACGCATCTCAGAGCGATATTAACTGAACCCATTTTCATGCTCAATGTTCTCTAGGTCCGTTGAAATGCTTTAGTTGCTTTTTTAACTGGGAGGAGCGTTTCTTAGTGAAAATAATTCACCTCTGTTGAAATCTAGTGGCCAGTTTTTTTATTTTAATAGATAACTGAAGTTGGGCATGTATATAATGAATATAACGAGCTTGTTCGTTTGACAGGGTCCAGGTTCGAACCCCGGCTTTCCCTGGATGTTGTGTGTACCTTACAGCCCTGGCTCTGTCCATTTCCTGGAACCAGTGGTCCTATATTAGGGACGGGCGATTGTTTATAGCCCATTGAGTTGCTCTCGGTGGTCGTAAAACTTCCAACGGAAAAAAAAAAAAAAAAATAAGGCGCTAAGCCTTCGTTTTAAACGCATCTCAGAGCGATATTAACTGAACCCATTTTCATGCTCAATGTTCTCTAGGTCCGTTGAAATGCTTTAGTTGCTTTTTTAACTGGGAGGAGCGTTTCTTAGTGAAAATAATTCACCTCTGTTGAAATCTAGTGGCCAGTTTTTTTATTTTAATAGATAACTGAAGTTGGGCATGTATATAATGAATATAACGAGCTTGTTCGTTTGACAGGGGTCCAGGTTCGAACCCCGGCTTTCCCTGGATGTTGTGTGTACCTTACAGCCCTGGCTCTGTCCATTTCCTGGAACCAGTGGTCCTATATTAGGGACGGGCGATTGTTTATAGCCCATTGAGTTGCTCTCGGTGGTCGTAAAACTTCCAACGGAAAAAAAAAAAAAAATAAGGCGCTAAGCCTTCGTTTTAAACGCATCTCCAGAGCGATATTAACTGAACCCATTTTCATGCTCAATGTTCTCTAGGTCCGTTGAAATGCTTTAGTTGCTTTTTTAACTGGGAGGAGCGTTTCTTAGTGAAAATAATTCACCTCTGTTGAAATCTAGTGGCCAGTTTTTTTATTTTAATAGATAACTGAAGTTGGGCATGTATATAATGAATATAACGAGCTTGTTCGTTTGACAGGGTCCAGGTTCGAACCCCGGCTTTCCCTGGATGTTGTGTGTACCTTACAGCCCTGGCTCTGTCCATTTCCTGGAACCAGTGGTCCTATATTAGGGACGGGCGATTGTTTATAGCCCATTGAGTTGCTCTCGGTGGTCGTAAAACTTCCAACGGAAAAAAAAAAAAAAAAAATAAGGCGCTAAGCCTTCGTTTTAAACGCATCTCAGAGCGATATTAACTGAACCCATTTTCATGCTCAATGTTCTCTAGGTCCGTTGAAATGCTTTAGTTGCTTTTTTAACTGGGAGGAGCGTTTCTTAGTGAAAATAATTCACCTCTGTTGAAATCTAGTGGCCAGTTTTTTTATTTTAATAGATAACTGAAGTTGGGCATGTATATAATGAATATAACGAGCTTGTTCGTTTGACAGAAGTCCAGGTTCGAACCCCGGCTTTCCCTGGATGTTGTGTGTACCTTACAGCCCTGGCTCTGTCCATTTCCTGGAACCAGTGGTCCTATATTAGGGACGGGCGATTGTTTATAGCCCATTGAGTTGCTCTCGGTGGTCGTAAAACTTCCAACGGAAAAAAAAAAAAAAAAATAAGGCGCTAAGCCTTCGTTTTAAACGCATCTCAGAGCGATATTAACTGAACCCATTTTCATGCTCAATGTTCTCTAGGTCCGTTGAAATGCTTTAGTTGCTTTTTTAACTGGGAGGAGCGTTTCTTAGTGAAAATAATTCACCTCTGTTGAAATCTAGTGGCCAGTTTTTTTATTTTAATAGATAACTGAAGTTGGGCATGTATATAATGAATATAACGAGCTTGTTCGTTTGACAGGGTCCAGGTTCGAACCCCGGCTTTCCCTGGATGTTGTGTGTACCTTACAGCCCTGGCTCTGTCCATTTCCTGGAACCAGTGGTCCTATATTAGGGACGGGCGATTGTTTATAGCCCATTGAGTTGCTCTCGGTGGTCGTAAAACTTCCAACGGAAAAAAAAAAAAAAAATAAGGCGCTAAGCCTTCGTTTTAAACGCATCTCAGAGCGATATTAACTGAACCCATTTTCATGCTCAATGTTCTCTAGGTCCGTTGAAATGCTTTAGTTGCTTTTTTAACTGGGAGGAGCGTTTCTTAGTGAAAATAATTCACCTCTGTTGAAATCTAGTGGCCAGTTTTTTTATTTTAATAGATAACTGAAGTTGGGCATGTATATAATGAATATAACGAGCTTGTTCGTTTGACAGGGGTCCAGGTTCGAACCCCGGCTTTCCCTGGATGTTGTGTGTACCTTACAGCCCTGGCTCTGTCCATTTCCTGGAACCAGTGGTCCTATATTAGGGACGGGCGATTGTTTATAGCCCATTGAGTTGCTCTCGGTGGTCGTAAAACTTCCAACGGAAAAAAAAAAAAAAAATAAGGCGCTAAGCCTTCGTTTTAAACGCATCTCAGAGCGATATTAACTGAACCCATTTTCATGCTCAATGTTCTCTAGGTCCGTTGAAATGCTTTAGTTGCTTTTTTAACTGGGAGGAGCGTTTCTTAGTGAAAATAATTCACCTCTGTTGAAATCTAGTGGCCAGTTTTTTTATTTTAATAGATAACTGAAGTTGGGCATGTATATAATGAATATAACGAGCTTGTTCGTTTGACAGGGTCCAGGTTCGAACCCCGGCTTTCCCTGGATGTTGTGTGTACCTTACAGCCCTGGCTCTGTCCATTTCCTGGAACCAGTGGTCCTATATTAGGGACGGGCGATTGTTTATAGCCCATTGAGTTGCTCTCGGTGGTCGTAAAACTTCCAACGGAAAAAAAAAAAAATAAGGCGCTAAGCCTTCGTTTTAAACGCATCTCCAGAGCGATATTAACTGAACCCATTTTCATGCTCAATGTTCTCTAGGTCCGTTGAAATGCTTTAGTTGCTTTTTTAACTGGGAGGAGCGTTTCTTAGTGAAAATAATTCACCTCTGTTGAAATCTAGTGGCCAGTTTTTTTATTTTAATAGATAACTGAAGTTGGGCATGTATATAATGAATATAACGAGCTTGTTCGTTTGACAGGGTCCAGGTTCGAACCCCGGCTTTCCCTGGATGTTGTGTGTACCTTACAGCCCTGGCTCTGTCCATTTCCTGGAACCAGTGGTCCTATATTAGGGACAGGCGATTGTTTATAGCCCATTGAGTTGCTCTCGGTGGTCGTAAAACTTCCAACGGAAAAAAAAAAAAAAAAATAAGGCGCTAAGCCTTCGTTTTAAACGCATCTCAGAGCGATATTAACTGAACCCATTTTCATGCTCAATGTTCTCTAGGTCCGTTGAAATGCTTTAGTTGCTTTTTTAACTGGGAGGAGCGTTTCTTAGTGAAAATAATTCACCTCTGTTGAAATCTAGTGGCCAGTTTTTTTATTTTAATAGATAACTGAAGTTGGGCATGTATATAATGAATATAACGAGCTTGTTCGTTTGACAGGGGTCCAGGTTCGAACCCCGGCTTTCCCTGGATGTTGTGTGTACCTTACAGCCCTGGCTCTGTCCATTTCCTGGAACCAGTGGTCCTATATTAGGGACGGGCGATTGTTTATAGCCCATTGAGTTGCTCTCGGTGGTCGTAAAACTTCCAACGGAAAAAAAAAAAAAAAAATAAGGCGCTAAGCCTTCGTTTTAAACGCATCTCAGAGCGATATTAACTGAACCCATTTTCATGCTCAATGTTCTCTAGGTCCGTTGAAATGCTTTAGTTGCTTTTTAACTGGGAGGAGCGTTTCTTAGTGAAAATAATTCACCTCTGTTGAAATCTAGTGGCCAGTTTTTTTATTTTAATAGATAACTGAAGTTGGGCATGTATATAATGAATATAACGAGCTTGTTCGTTTGACAGGGGTCCAGGTTCGAACCCCGGCTTTCCCTGGATGTTGTGTGTACCTTACAGCCCTGGCTCTGTCCATTTCCTGGAACCAGTGGTCCTATATTAGGGACGGGCGATTGTTTATAGCCCATTGAGTTGCTCTCGGTGGTCGTAAAACTTCCAACGGAAAAAAAAAAAAATAAGGCGCTAAGCCTTCGTTTTAAACGCATCTCAGAGCGATATTAACTGAACCCATTTTCATGCTCAATGTTCTCTAGGTCCGTTGAAATGCTTTAGTTGCTTTTTTAACTGGGAGGAGCGTTTCTTAGTGAAAATAATTCACCTCTGTTGAAATCTAGTGGCCAGTTTTTTTATTTTAATAGATAACTGAAGTTGGGCATGTATATAATGAATATAACGAGCTTGTTCGTTTGACAGGGTCCAGGTTCGAACCCCGGCTTTCCCTGGATGTTGTGTGTACCTTACAGCCCTGGCTCTGTCCATTTCCTGGAACCAGTGGTCCTATATTAGGGACGGGCGATTGTTTATAGCCCATTGAGTTGCTCTCGGTGGTCGTAAAACTTCCAACGGAAAAAAAAAAAAATAAGGCGCTAAGCCTTCGTTTTAAACGCATCTCAGAGCGATATTAACTGAACCCATTTTCATGCTCAATGTTCTCTAGGTCCGTTGAAATGCTTTAGTTGCTTTTTTAACTGGGAGGAGCGTTTCTTAGTGAAAATAATTCACCTCTGTTGAAATCTAGTGGCCAGTTTTTTTATTTTAATAGATAACTGAAGTTGGGCATGTATATAATGAATATAACGAGCTTGTTCGTTTGACAGGGGTCCAGGTTCGAACCCCGGCTTTCCCTGGATGTTGTGTGTACCTTACAGCCCTGGCTCTGTCCATTTTCCTGGAACCAGTGGTCCTATATTAGGGACGGGCGATTGTTTATAGCCCATTGAGTTGCTCTCGGTGGTCGTAAAACTTCCAACGGAAAAAAAAAAAAATAAGGCGCTAAGCCTTCGTTTTAAACGCATCTCAGAGCGATATTAACTGAACCCATTTTCATGCTCAATGTTCTCTAGGTCCGTTGAAATGCTTTAGTTGCTTTTTTAACTGGGAGGAGCGTTTCTTAGTGAAAATAATTCACCTCTGTTGAAATCTAGTGGCCAGTTTTTTTATTTTAATAGATAACTGAAGTTGGGCATGTATATAATGAATATAACGAGCTTGTTCGTTTGACAGGGGTCCAGGTTCGAACCCCGGCTTTCCCTGGATGTTGTGTGTACCTTACAGCCCTGGCTCTGTCCATTTCCTGGAACCAGTGGTCCTATATTAGGGACGGGCGATTGTTTATAGCCCATTGAGTTGCTCTCGGTGGTCGTAAAACTTCCAACGGAAAAAAAAAAAAAAATAAGGCGCTAAGCCTTCGTTTTAAACGCATCTCAGAGCGATATTAACTGAACCCATTTTCATGCTCAATGTTCTCTAGGTCCGTTGAAATGCTTTAGTTGCTTTTTTAACTGGGAGGAGCGTTTCTTAGTGAAAATAATTCACCTCTGTTGAAATCTAGTGGCCAGTTTTTTTATTTTAATAGATAACTGAAGTTGGGCATGTATATAATGAATATAACGAGCTTGTTCGTTTGACAGGGGTCCAGGTTCGAACCCCGGCTTTCCCTGGATGTTGTGTGTACCTTACAGCCCTGGCTCTGTCCATTTCCTGGAACCAGTGGTCCTATATTAGGGACGGGCGATTGTTTATAGCCCATTGAGTTGCTCTCGGTGGTCGTAAAACTTCCAACGGAAAAAAAAAAAAAAAATAAGGCGCTAAGCCTTCGTTTTAAACGCATCTCAGAGCGATATTAACTGAACCCATTTTCATGCTCAATGTTCTCTAGGTCCGTTGAAATGCTTTAGTTGCTTTTTAACTGGGAGGAGCGTTTCTTAGTGAAAATAATTCACCTCTGTTGAAATCTAGTGGCCAGTTTTTTTATTTTAATAGATAACTGAAGTTGGGCATGTATATAATGAATATAACGAGCTTGTTCGTTTGACAGGGGTCCAGGTTCGAACCCCGGCTTTCCCTGGATGTTGTGTGTACCTTACAGCCCTGGCTCTGTCCATTTCCTGGAACCAGTGGTCCTATATTAGGGACGGGCGATTGTTTATAGCCCATTGAGTTGCTCTCGGTGGTCGTAAAACTTCCAACGGAAAAAAAAAAAAAAAAAAATAAGGCGCTAAGCCTTCGTTTTAAACGCATCTCAGAGCGATATTAACTGAACCCATTTTCATGCTCAATGTTCTCTAGGTCCGTTGAAATGCTTTAGTTGCTTTTTTAACTGGGAGGAGCGTTTCTTAGTGAAAATAATTCACCTCTGTTGAAATCTAGTGGCCAGTTTTTTTATTTTAATAGATAACTGAAGTTGGGCATGTATATAATGAATATAACGAGCTTGTTCGTTTGACAGGGGTCCAGGTTCGAACCCCGGCTTTCCCTGGATGTTGTGTGTACCTTACAGCCCTGGCTCTGTCCATTTCCTGGAACCAGTGGTCCTATATTAGGGACGGGCGATTGTTTATAGCCCATTGAGTTGCTCTCGGTGGTCGTAAAACTTCCAACGGAAAAAAAAAAAAATAAGGCGCTAAGCCTTCGTTTTAAACGCATCTCAGAGCGATATTAACTGAACCCATTTTCATGCTCAATGTTCTCTAGGTCCGTTGAAATGCTTTAGTTGCTTTTTTAACTGGGAGGAGCGTTTCTTAGTGAAAATAATTCACCTCTGTTGAAATCTAGTGGCCAGTTTTTTTATTTTAATAGATAACTGAAGTTGGGCATGTATATAATGAATATAACGAGCTTGTTCGTTTGACAGGGGTCCAGGTTCGAACCCCGGCTTTCCCTGGATGTTGTGTGTACCTTACAGCCCTGGCTCTGTCCATTTCCTGGAACCAGTGGTCCTATATTAGGGACGGGCGATTGTTTATAGCCCATTGAGTTGCTCTCGGTGGTCGTAAAACTTCCAACGGAAAAAAAAAAAAAAAAATAAGGCGCTAAGCCTTCGTTTTAAACGCATCTCAGAGCGATATTAACTGAACCCATTTTCATGCTCAATGTTCTCTAGGTCCGTTGAAATGCTTTAGTTGCTTTTTTAACTGGGAGGAGCGTTTCTTAGTGAAAATAATTCACCTCTGTTGAAATCTAGTGGCCAGTTTTTTTATTTTAATAGATAACTGAAGTTGGGCATGTATATAATGAATATAACGAGCTTGTTCGTTTGACAGGGGTCCAGGTTCGAACCCCGGCTTTCCCTGGATGTTGTGTGTACCTTACAGCCCTGGCTCTGTCCATTTCCTGGAACCAGTGGTCCTATATTAGGGACGGGCGATTGTTTATAGCCCATTGAGTTGCTCTCGGTGGTCGTAAAACTTCCAACGGAAAAAAAAAAAAAAAATAAGGCGCTAAGCCTTCGTTTTAAACGCATCTCAGAGCGATATTAACTGAACCCATTTTCATGCTCAATGTTCTCTAGGTCCGTTGAAATGCTTTAGTTGCTTTTTTAACTGGGAGGAGCGTTTCTTAGTGAAAATAATTCACCTCTGTTGAAATCTAGTGGCCAGTTTTTTTATTTTAATAGATAACTGAAGTTGGGCATGTATATAATGAATATAACGAGCTTGTTCGTTTGACAGGGGTCCAGGTTCGAACCCCGGCTTTCCCTGGATGTTGTGTGTACCTTACAGCCCTGGCTCTGTCCATTTCCTGGAACCAGTGGTCCTATATTAGGGACGGGCGATTGTTTATAGCCCATTGAGTTGCTCTCGGTGGTCGTAAAACTTCCAACGGAAAAAAAAAAAAAATAAGGCGCTAAGCCTTCGTTTTAAACGCATCTCAGAGCGATATTAACTGAACCCATTTTCATGCTCAATGTTCTCTAGGTCCGTTGAAATGCTTTAGTTGCTTTTTTAACTGGGAGGAGCGTTTCTTAGTGAAAATAATTCACCTCTGTTGAAATCTAGTGGCCAGTTTTTTTATTTTAATAGATAACTGAAGTTGGGCATGTATATAATGAATATAACGAGCTTGTTCGTTTGACAGGGTCCAGGTTCGAACCCCGGCTTTCCCTGGATGTTGTGTGTACCTTACAGCCCTGGCTCTGTCCATTTCCTGGAACCAGTGGTCCTATATTAGGGACGGGCGATTGTTTATAGCCCATTGAGTTGCTCTCGGTGGTCGTAAAACTTCCAACGGAAAAAAAAAAAAATAAGGCGCTAAGCCTTCGTTTTAAACGCATCTCAGAGCGATATTAACTGAACCCATTTTCATGCTCAATGTTCTCTAGGTCCGTTGAAATGCTTTAGTTGCTTTTTTAACTGGGAGGAGCGTTTCTTAGTGAAAATAATTCACCTCTGTTGAAATCTAGTGGCCAGTTTTTTTATTTTAATAGATAACTGAAGTTGGGCATGTATATAATGAATATAACGAGCTTGTTCGTTTGACAGGGGTCAGGTTCGAACCCCGGCTTTCCCTGGATGTTGTGTGTACCTTACAGCCCTGGCTCTGTCCATTTCCTGGAACCAGTGGTCCTATATTAGGGACGGGCGATTGTTTATAGCCCATTGAGTTGCTCTCGGTGGTCGTAAAACTTCCAACGGAAAAAAAAAAAAAAATAAGGCGCTAAGCCTTCGTTTTAAACGCATCTCAGAGCGATATTAACTGAACCCATTTTCATGCTCAATGTTCTCTAGGTCCGTTGAAATGCTTTAGTTGCTTTTTTAACTGGGAGGAGCGTTTCTTAGTGAAAATAATTCACCTCTGTTGAAATCTAGTGGCCAGTTTTTTTATTTTAATAGATAACTGAAGTTGGGCATGTATATAATGAATATAACGAGCTTGTTCGTTTGACAGGGGTCCAGGTTCGAACCCCGGCTTTCCCTGGATGTTGTGTGTACCTTACAGCCCTGGCTCTGTCCATTTCCTGGAACCAGTGGTCCTATATTAGGGACGGGCGATTGTTTATAAGCCCATTGAGTTGCTCTCGGTGGTCGTAAAACTTCCAACGGAAAAAAAAAAAAAAAAAAATAAGGCGCTAAGCCTTCGTTTTAAACGCATCTCAGAGCGATATTAACTGAACCCATTTTCATGCTCAATGTTCTCTAGGTCCGTTGAAATGCTTTAGTTGCTTTTTTAACTGGGAGGAGCGTTTCTTAGTGAAAATAATTCACCTCTGTTGAAATCTAGTGGCCAGTTTTTTTATTTTAATAGATAACTGAAGTTGGGCATGTATATAATGAATATAACGAGCTTGTTCGTTTGACAGGGGTCCAGGTTCGAACCCCGGCTTTCCCTGGATGTTGTGTGTACCTTACAGCCTGGCTCTGTCCATTTCCTGGAACCAGTGGTCCTATATTAGGGACGGGCGATTGTTTATAGCCCATTGAGTTGCTCTCGGTGGTCGTAAAACTTCCAACGGAAAAAAAAAAAAAAAAATAAGGCGCTAAGCCTTCGTTTTAAACGCATCTCAGAGCGATATTAACTGAACCCATTTTCATGCTCAATGTTCTCTAGGTCCGTTGAAATGCTTTAGTTGCTTTTTTAACTGGGAGGAGCGTTTCTTAGTGAAAATAATTCACCTCTGTTGAAATCTAGTGGCCAGTTTTTTTATTTTAATAGATAACTGAAGTTGGGCATGTATATAATGAATATAACGAGCTTGTTCGTTTGACAGGGGGTCCAGGTTCGAACCCCGGCTTTCCCTGGATGTTGTGTGTACCTTACAGCCCTGGCTCTGTCCATTTCCTGGAACCAGTGGTCCTATATTAGGGACGGGCGATTGTTTATAGCCCATTGAGTTGCTCTCGGTGGTCGTAAAACTTCCAACGGAAAAAAAAAAAAAAAAATAAGGCGCTAAGCCTTCGTTTTAAACGCATCTCAGAGCGATATTAACTGAACCCATTTTCATGCTCAATGTTCTCTAGGTCCGTTGAAATGCTTTAGTTGCTTTTTTAACTGGGAGGAGCGTTTCTTAGTGAAAATAATTCACCTCTGTTGAAATCTAGTGGCCAGTTTTTTTATTTTAATAGATAACTGAAGTTGGGCATGTATATAATGAATATAACGAGCTTGTTCGTTTGACAGGGGTCCAGGTTCGAACCCCGGCTTTCCCTGGATGTTGTGTGTACCTTACAGCCCTGGCTCTGTCCATTTCCTGGAACCAGTGGTCCTATATTAGGGACGGGCGATTGTTTATAGCCCATTGAGTTGCTCTCGGTGGTCGTAAAACTTCCAACGGAAAAAAAAAAAAAAATAAGGCGCTAAGCCTTCGTTTTAAACGCATCTCAGAGCGATATTAACTGAACCCATTTTCATGCTCAATGTTCTCTAGGTCCGTTGAAATGCTTTAGTTGCTTTTTTAACTGGGAGGAGCGTTTCTTAGTGAAAATAATTCACCTCTGTTGAAATCTAGTGGCCCAGTTTTTTTATTTTAATAGATAACTGAAGTTGGGCATGTATATAATGAATATAACGAGCTTGTTCGTTTGACAGGGAGAATCCAGGTTCGAACCCCGGCTTTCCCTGGATGTTGTGTGTACCTTACAGCCCTGGCTCTGTCCATTTCCTGGAACCAGTGGTCCTATATTAGGGACGGGCGATTGTTTATAGCCCATTGAGTTGCTCTCGGTGGTCGTAAAACTTCCAACGGAAAAAAAAAAAAAATAAGGCGCTAAGCCTTCGTTTTAAACGCATCTCAGAGCGATATTAACTGAACCCATTTTCATGCTCAATGTTCTCTAGGTCCGTTGAAATGCTTTAGTTGCTTTTTTAACTGGGAGGAGCGTTTCTTAGTGAAAATAATTCACCTCTGTTGAAATCTAGTGGCCAGTTTTTTTATTTTAATAGATAACTGAAGTTGGGCATGTATATAATGAATATAACGAGCTTGTTCGTTTGACAGGGGGTCCAGGTTCGAACCCCGGCTTTCCCTGGATGTTGTGTGTACCTTACAGCCCTGGCTCTGTCCATTTCCTGGAACCAGTGGTCCTATATTAGGGACGGGCGATTGTTTATAGCCCATTGAGTTGCTCTCGGTGGTCGTAAAACTTCCAACGGAAAAAAAAAAAAAAATAAGGCGCTAAGCCTTCGTTTTAAACGCATCTCAGAGCGATATTAACTGAACCCATTTTCATGCTCAATGTTCTCTAGGTCCGTTGAAATGCTTTAGTTGCTTTTTTAACTGGGAGGAGCGTTTCTTAGTGAAAATAATTCACCTCTGTTGAAATCTAGTGGCCAGTTTTTTTATTTTAATAGATAACTGAAGTTGGGCATGTATATAATGAATATAACGAGCTTGTTCGTTTGACAGGGGTCCAGGTTCGAACCCCGGCTTTCCCTGGATGTTGTGTGTACCTTACAGCCCTGGCTCTGTCCATTTCCTGGAACCAGTGGTCCTATATTAGGGACGGGCGATTGTTTATAGCCCATTGAGTTGCTCTCGGTGGTCGTAAAACTTCCAACGGAAAAAAAAAAAAAAAAAATAAGGCGCTAAGCCTTCGTTTTAAACGCATCTCAGAGCGATATTAACTGAACCCATTTTCATGCTCAATGTTCTCTAGGTCCGTTGAAATGCTTTAGTTGCTTTTTTTAACTGGGAGGAGCGTTTCTTAGTGAAAATAATTCACCTCTGTTGAAATCTAGTGGCCAGTTTTTTATTTTAATAGATAACTGAAGTTGGGCATGTATATAATGAATATAACGAGCTTGTTCGTTTGACAGGGGTCCAGGTTCGAACCCCGGCTTTCCCTGGATGTTGTGTGTACCTTACAGCCCTGGCTCTGTCCATTTCCTGGAACCAGTGGTCCTATATTAGGGACGGGCGATTGTTTATAGCCCATTGAGTTGCTCTCGGTGGTCGTAAAACTTCCAACGGAAAAAAAAAAAAAAAAAATAAGGCGCTAAGCCTTCGTTTTAAACGCATCTCAGAGCGATATTAACTGAACCCATTTTCATGCTCAATGTTCTCTAGGTCCGTTGAAATGCTTTAGTTGCTTTTTAACTGGGAGGAGCGTTTCTTAGTGAAAATAATTCACCTCTGTTGAAATCTAGTGGCCAGTTTTTTTATTTTAATAGATAACTGAAGTTGGGCATGTATATAATGAATATAACGAGCTTGTTCGTTTGACAGGGGTCCAAGGTTCGAACCCCGGCTTTCCCTGGATGTTGTGTGTACCTTACAGCCCTGGCTCTGTCCATTTCCTGGAACCAGTGGTCCTATATTAGGGACGGGCGATTGTTTATAGCCCATTGAGTTGCTCTCGGTGGTCGTAAAACTTCCAACGGAAAAAAAAAAAATAAGGCGCTAAGCCTTCGTTTTAAACGCATCTCCAGAGCGATATTAACTGAACCCATTTTCATGCTCAATGTTCTCTAGGTCCGTTGAAATGCTTTAGTTGCTTTTTTAACTGGGAGGAGCGTTTCTTAGTGAAAATAATTCACCTCTGTTGAAATCTAGTGGCCAGTTTTTTTATTTTAATAGATAACTGAAGTTGGGCATGTATATAATGAATATAACGAGCTTGTTCGTTTGACAGGGTCCAGGTTCCGAACCCCGGCTTTCCCTGGATGTTGTGTGTACCTTACAGCCCTGGCTCTGTCCATTTCCTGGAACCAGTGGTCCTATATTAGGGACGGGCGATTGTTTATAGCCCATTGAGTTGCTCTCGGTGGTCGTAAAACTTCCAACGGAAAAAAAAAAAAAAAAAATAAGGCGCTAAGCCTTCGTTTTAAACGCATCTCAGAGCGATATTAACTGAACCCATTTTCATGCTCAATGTTCTCTAGGTCCGTTGAAATG